>CANNZV010002782.1:187740-209441 GCA_947561585.1 Caprella mutica | reverse complement strand
GCCAGTAGCTCAATTGGTAGAGTTGCGGTTTCCAAAACCGTCGGTTGGGGGTTCGAGTCCCTCCTGGCCTGCCATTTTTTTTGTAGCCGTCAGCTTTGTATAAAGCTTTCTTGACGGGTGTGGGTTTTAAATAAATATGTCGACAAAAGCCGAACAACAAAGCTCTCCACTCGATACAGTTAAGTTGGTGGCCGCGCTAGTCTTGCTGATTCTGGGTATTGCAGGTTTTTATTACTTTGCAACATGGCAGGGCGAGCCTGTCTCTCTGTTATATAGAGTGTTAGGGTTGCTTGCAGTTATTGGTGTGGCTGCTTATGTGGCATTGACCAGTGCTACTGGTCATCGTTTGACGGGTTTTATGCAGGATTCACGCACTGAAGTGCGAAAAATGGTTTGGCCAACGCGTGCTGAAACTATGCAGACTACCCTGATGGTTTTCGTTATCGTGTTGATTCTTACCATATTCCTTTGGTTGGTTGATATGTTGCTTGGCTGGGGTATTAAGTCTCTGCTGGGAGGTGGCTAAATGACTCAGCGTTGGTATGTAGTTCAGGCTTTCTCCGGATATGAGTTGCAGGTCAAACGTTCTCTTTTTGAGCGTATCGAACGTTTTGATATGGCCGATATGTTTGGCGAAATTCTAGTCCCTACTGAGGAAGTTGTTGAGGTTCGGGAAGGTCAGAAACGACGCAGTGAACGTAAGTTTTTCCCTGGCTATGTGCTAGTTGAAATGGAAATGAACGATGATACCTGGCATTTGGTAAAAGATACCACTCGTGTGCTTGGTTTTATTGGTGGTTCCGGCGATAAGCCTGCCCCCATTTCACAGAAAGAAGTTGATGCTATTCTCCAGCGTGTTGAAGATGGTGTGGATAAGCCGAAGCCAAAAGTATTATTTGATGCTGGTGAAGTGGTTCGGGTTACCGATGGCCCTTTCAAAGACTTCAGTGGTGTTGTGGAAGAAGTAAATTACGAAAAAAGCCGCCTTTTGGTGGCAGTACAGATTTTTGGACGCTCAACGCCTGTTGAGTTGGAATTTTATCAGGTCGGTAAGACCTGAGTTAGGGGAGCCGTAAGGCGTTCGTACCCACATATAGGTAAATCAAAATGGCTAAGAAAGTTACAGGTTATATCAAGCTGCAAGTGCCGGCTGGTAAAGCTAATCCCAGCCCTCCGGTAGGCCCTGCCCTGGGTCAGCACGGTGTTAATATCATGGAATTCTGTAAGTCCTTCAACGCTGCTACGCAGAGTTTGGAAGTTGGACTGCCTATTCCTGTTGTTATCACCGTTTACAGTGATAAGAGTTTTACTTTTATCCAGAAAACACCACCTGCCTCTATTCTGCTGAAGAAGGCCCTGGGCCTTAAATCAGGCAGTGGCCGCCCTAATACTGAAAAGGTAGGTAAGGTGACACGTGAGCAGTTGGAAGAGATTGCTAAAGCCAAAGAGCCTGATCTGACGGCAGCAGATTTGAATGCTGCAGTTCGCACGATTGCTGGTAGTGCACGTAGTATGGGTATTGACGTAGAGGGTGTTATCTAATGGCTAAATTAACTAAGCGTCAGAAAGTTGTCGCAGAAAAAATCGAAGCCAATAAAGCCTACGATGTATCTGAAGCATTTGATTTATTGAAATCGTTACCAGGCGCAAAATTTGTTGAGAGCGTTGACGTTAGTGTCAACCTTGGTGTAGACCCGCGTAAATCTGATCAGGTTGTTCGTGGCTCCACCGTATTACCAAATGGTAATGGTAAGACAGTACGGGTTGCTGTGTTTACACAAGGTGCCAATGCAGAGGCAGCTAAAGAAGCAGGTGCAGATATCGTTGGTATGGATGACCTGGCTGCTGAGATTAAAGGCGGCATGATGGACTTTGATGTGGTTATTGCCAGTCCTGATGCTATGCGTGTTGTTGGTCAGCTGGGCCAAGTGTTAGGGCCACGTGGCCTGATGCCTAACCCAAAAGTGGGTACCGTTACGCCAAATGTTGCTGAAGCCGTTAAAAATGCTAAATCAGGCCAGGTTCGTTACAGAACTGATAAGGCGGGCATTATTCACTGTGGAATTGGAACGGTTGAATTCGGCACTGAGGCTTTAGTACAGAATTTGAACGCTTTGGTTGCAGATCTTGTTAAGGCAAAGCCTTCTACTGCTAAAGGCGTTTATATCAAAGGTCTGGCACTATCTACTACGATGGGCCCGGGCTTAAGTGTTGATCAGTCGACTTTGTCGCTCTGATAACATTTAAATAATAAAAGTATTTGAGCGGTCATGCTCAATCCGGCTCTCATGGAAGAGGGCAGCTGAAAGCAGATGTACAGAATGAATAATTCTGTTAGTCGTCTAAGGCACTAGATATACAGGAAGTATGTCGTCGAAGACCGTAGGAGTCGAATCAGTCTTCATGTTTGATTTAACTTAATTTCCTGCGTAGATGGCGTTACCCGAGTCGTAAAAGGTTTGGGGCGCGCCGTTTCCATCATTCTGATGTGATCTATCAAGTCGATATAAACATTGGCATGTTGTTTAACGGTGGTGTAAGCCGCCGAACTAGGAGTAGATATCGTGGCATTAACACTGGGCGAGAAAAAACAGATTGTCTCAGAAGTGTCCGCGGTAGCTGCGAGTGCTCATTCTGCGGTGGTAGCTGAATACCGCGGTTTGACTGTTAGTCAGATGACATCTTTACGCAAACAAGCGCGTGAAAGTGGTGTTTATCTGAGAGTGGTGAAGAATAATCTGGCGAAGATCGCCGTTAAAGATACTGATTTTGAATGTATTCAAGACGGATTGACCGGCCCGCTGATGATGGCGTTTTCTCAGGAAGACCCCGGCTCAGCAGCACGCTTGATTAAAGATTTCATTAAAGACAAAGCGAATAATAAGTTGGAAGTAAAATTTGTCGCCGTTGGTGGGCAAATGTTACCTGCATCTGAGTTGGATCGTCTTTCGAAACTTCCGACCCGTGATCAGGCTCTGGCTATGTTGGCTGGTACTTTCCGTGCGCCGCTGGATAAATTGGCACGCACTATTAATGAAGTTCCAGGCAAATTTGTTCGCACACTTGCAGCGATTCGCGACCAGAAAGAGGCTTCTGCCTAATTTTTGTTGGTAAGTATGCATGTTTTGCATGCTGCATAGAATTGTATATTTAGATTTGAAGCGTAGTTAACGCTACGTGACTCGGTTTTAGGAGATTTATCATGGCTGTAACTAAAGATGAAATGTTGGATGCGATTTCTGGCATGACTGTAATGGAGATCGTTGACCTGATCTCTGCGATGGAAGAGAAGTTTGGTGTAAGTGCATCTGCTGCCGCTGCTGCACCTGCTGCCGCTGCTGCTGACGCACCTGCTGCTGAAGAGCAAACTGAATTTGACGTTATCCTGAAAGGCGCTGGCGCTAACAAGATCGCTGCTATCAAAGCAGTACGCGGTCTGACTGGTCTTGGCCTTAAAGAAGCAAAAGCATTGGTTGAAAGTGCTCCTGCTCCTGTTAAAGAAGCTGTTTCTAAAGGTGAAGCTGACGATATCGTTAAGCAACTTGAAGAAGCTGGTGCTGAAGTTGAGCTTAAGTAATATTGAGGTTAATCTGACGTTGCTTGATTGTTGAGCATAGAGTAACCCCAAGGCTGGCAGTGTTTTACACTGTCGGCCTTTTGTCGCTTGTCGGACGTTAAAACGACTTCAGGTACTTTTCAGTGCCTTTACAGATATTTGATTCCAGGTGAGGAAGCACGATGGGACTAAGTTACACAGAGAAAAAACGAATCCGCAAAGATTTTGGTAAGCGTGAGCAGATTCTGGAAGTACCCGACCTGTTAACGATTCAGTTGGAATCCTATCGGAGTTTTCTCCAATTGGAAAAGCCTGTTGAAGAGCGGAATAGTCGTGGTCTACATGCTGCCTTTTCATCTGTTTTTCCAATTATAAGCTACAACAACTATGTTGCGCTTGAATATGTGGACTACCGGTTAGCCGACCCGGTTTTCGATGTGCATGAATGTCAGCTTCGCGGCTTAACTTATGCAGCTTCGCTACGGGTTAAACTGCGCCTGGTCATCCATGACAAAGAAGCGCCTGTTGATGCTAAAGTAGTTAAATACATTAAAGAGCAGGATGTTTATCTGGGCGAACTGCCTCTGATGACCGATAAAGGTACCTTTATTATTAATGGTACTGAGCGGGTTATCGTTTCCCAGCTCCATCGCTCTCCGGGTGTGTTCTTTGAGCATGATAAGGGTAAGTCAAACACTGCCGGTAAATTATTGCACAGTGCGCGGGTTATTCCTTACCGTGGTTCATGGCTTGATTTCGAATTTGACCCTAAAGACAGTGTTTTTGTACGTATAGATCGTCGTCGTAAATTGGCTTCGACCATTTTATTACGTGCGCTGGGTATGGATAACGAAGAAATTCTGGAATATTTCTTCGATAAGGTGGCTGTGCAGCTAGGTGATGAAATCTCAATAGATTTAGTGCCTGAGCGTTTGCGCGGTGATCTTGCCACGTTTGATATTAAGTTGGATGGCGAAGTTCTTGTTGAGACAGGACGACGTGTTACTGCTAAGCATATTCGTAAGCTGGAGCAGAGTGGGCTGGCTAAGCTGGTAGTTCCTCAGGAATACATGCATGGCAAGGTGCTTGCTCACAATATTATCGATACGTCGACAGGTGAATTGCTAGCGGCTGCTAACGCTGAGTTAACTGATGAACTGCTCGAAACGCTGCGTGATAATGGTGTTGAGGCATTCAACATTATTTACACCAATGAGCTGGATCGTGGCCCGTTTGTATCCAATACACTGAATATTGATCCAACACGTTCGAAGCTTGAAGCTCAGGTTGAAATTTACCGGATGATGCGTCCGGGTGAACCACCGACTAAAGAATCAGCAGAAAATCTGTTCGGTAACCTGTTCTTTACTTCAGATCGTTATGATTTGTCGGCCGTAGGACGGATGAAATTTAATCGTCGTTTGGGTCGTGAAGATTCTACGGGTGCCGGAATCCTTGATAAGGATGATATTCTTGAAGTTCTGAAAAAGCTGATTGATATCCGTGATGGTCGAGATGACATCGATGATATTGATCATCTGGGTAATCGTCGTATTCGTAGTGTTGGTGAGATGGCAGAGAATGCCTTCCGCGTTGGTCTGGTACGTGTTGAGCGTGCAGTCAAAGAGCGCCTGACTATGGCGGAGAGTGAAGGCTTGATGCCACAGGAATTGGTTAACTCCAAGCCTGTTTCCGCGGCGATTAAAGAATTCTTCGGTTCCAGCCAACTTTCTCAGTTCATGGATCAGAATAACCCGCTGTCAGAAGTCACTCACAAGCGTCGTATTTCTGCTTTAGGCCCGGGTGGTCTGACACGTGAGCGTGCTGGTTTTGAAGTACGTGACGTACATCCGACGCATTATGGTCGTGTTTGCCCGATTGAGACGCCTGAAGGGCCAAACATTGGCTTGATTAACTCTCTGTCTGTTTATGCGCGGACTAATGAGTATGGCTTCCTTGAAACACCTTATCGTCGTGTTACTGATGGCAAGGTCAGTAAAGACATTGATTACCTCTCAGCGATTGAAGAGTCTCAGTATGTGATCGCTCAGGCAAATGCTGAGTTAGATACTGTCGGTAGTTTTACTGATGAGTTTGTTATCTGTCGTCATCGTAATGAATCGATGATGATGACGACTGATAAAATTCAATATATGGATGTCTCACCAAAACAGATCGTATCAGTAGCAGCATCATTAATTCCGTTCCTTGAACACGATGATGCAAACCGCGCTTTGATGGGATCAAACATGCAACGCCAGGCTGTGCCTTGTTTACGTGCAGAAACTGCGGTTTCTGGTACGGGCATGGAGCGGGCAGTTGCGGTTGATTCCGGTTCTACGGTTGTTGCCAAACGTGGTGGCGTGATTGACTTAGTTGATGCGGGTCGTATCGTTGTGCGTGTTAGTGATGATGAAGCGGATGAAAATGGTGGTGTAGATATCTACAACCTCATTAAGTACATGCGTTCAAATCAGAATACTAATATTAACCAGCGTCCGATCGTTAATGTGGGTGATCGTATTGAACGTGGTGATGTGCTGGCTGATGGTTCTTCCACTGACCTCGGCGAGTTGGCGTTAGGGCAGAACATGTTCATCGCCTTCATGCCATGGAATGGTTATAACTTCGAAGATTCGATCCTTTTGTCTGAGCGTGTCGTTGAAGAAGATCGTTATACCAGTGTCCATATTGAAGTTCAGTCCTGTCTGGCGCGTGATACTAAGCTGGGCCCTGAAGAGATTACAGCGGATATTCCAAATGTCAGTGAGAGCTTGTTATCCAAGCTGGATGATTGTGGAATTATCCATGTCGGAGCTGAAGTAGGGCCGGGCGATATTCTGGTTGGTAAGGTAACGCCTAAAGGTGAAAGCCAACTAACGCCGGAAGAGAAACTGTTGCGAGCTATCTTCGGTGAGAAAGCATCTGACGTGAAAGATAGTTCACTTCGGGTGTCTACCGGTACTAAAGGTACCGTCATCGACGTGCGGGTATTTACCCGTGATGGTGTCGAGCGTGATGCGCGTGCATTAGCTGTACAGGAAGAAGATCTGAAGAAAGTCCGTAAGGATTTGTTGGATGAACTGCGTATTTACGAAAGTGATGTATTTACCCGTGTATCCAAGATGATCGTTGGCAAAGAAGCTGATGGTGGCCCTGATCGCTTGAAAGCCGGTACTAAGGTCACTCAGGAATACCTGGATGAGCTGATCCGTCATGAGTGGTTCTCGATACGAATGACTGATGAGTCATTGACAGAGCAGCTGGAAAGTCTGGCTACTCAATTATCTGAGAAGAAAAAGGAATACGAAATCCGTCTGCAAAAGCAGCGTGATAAGTTGACTGCTGGTGATGATTTGGCGCCAGGTGTGCTGAAAATGGTTAAGGTTTATGTGGCGGTTAAACGTCATATGCAGCCTGGTGATAAAATGGCGGGTCGTCACGGTAACAAAGGTGTGGTTTCACGCATTGTGCCGGTTGAAGATATGCCTTACCTGGAAAATGGCCAGCCCGTTGATATTGTATTGAATCCATTGGGTGTTCCGTCACGGATGAACGTGGGTCAGGTTCTGGAAACTCATCTGGGTTGGGCAGCGAAAGGTCTGGGTGCCAAAATTGGCCGGATGATCGATACCAAAGCTCAGGTCGATGAGATGCGTAAGTTCCTCACCGAAATTTATGAGACGGGCGGTAGTCCGAATCAGGGTGCTGGCGATATTGAGCAGATGACTGATGAAGAAGTCATTGAAATGGCTGGTAACCTTCGTCGTGGTGTACCTATGGCTACTCAGGTCTTTGATGGTGCTGCTGAAACAGAGATCAAGGATATGCTTAAGCTGGCTGATCTGCCGGAAAGTGGTCAGACCCTTTTGTATGATGGCCGTACCGGTGAATCATTCGAGCGTAAGGTGACCGTCGGTTACATGCACATGCTTAAATTGAATCACCTGGTTGATGACAAAATGCATGCACGTTCAACTGGACCGTACAGCTTGGTTACTCAGCAGCCATTGGGCGGTAAAGCACAGTTCGGTGGTCAGCGTTTCGGAGAGATGGAAGTATGGGCACTCGAAGCATACGGTGCGGCATATACTCTACAGGAAATGCTCACGGTTAAGTCGGATGACGTCAACGGCCGTAACAAGATGTATAAGAGTATCGTGGATGGCGACCATCAAATGGATGCCAGCATGCCTGAGTCCTTCAATGTATTGATGAAGGAAATCCGTTCACTCGGTTTGAATATCGAGCTGGAAAGAGACTAGGCTGTGAAAGTACGTTTTTGTTGCAAATTATTGAAACTTACTTTCACGAGTATTGACCGTAAGACAGGCGGATAGAATAGTATGAAAGATTTACTTAACCTTTATAAGCAAAAGCAGGAAACTCAGGATTTTGATGCAATCCGCATTGGGTTAGCATCAGCTGAGGTGATTCGGTCATGGTCATATGGTGAGGTTAAAAAACCTGAAACCATTAACTACCGTACGTTTAAGCCTGAGCGTGATGGTCTGTTCTGTGCCAAGATTTTTGGCCCGGTAAAGGACTTTGAGTGTTTGTGTGGGAAATACAAACGTCTCAAACATCGTGGTGTAGTGTGTGAAAAATGTGGCGTTGAAGTAACCCAAACCAAAGTGCGTCGTGATCGCATGGGGCATATCGACCTGGCTAGCCCGGTTGCGCATATCTGGTTCCTGAAATCGCTACCCTCCCGCATCGGTTTGATGCTGGATATGACGTTGCGTGATATTGAGCGTATTCTGTACTTCGAAATCTTCGTAGTGACTGAGCCTGGCATGACGACGCTTGAGCGTGGTGCTTTGTTGACAGATGAAGGTTATCTGGAAGCAGTTGAAGAGTTTGGCGACGAATTCGAAGCTAAGATGGGTGCGGAAGCGGTTCAGGAATTGCTGCGCACTATTGATATCAAGCATGAAATCGTCCACATGCGTGAAGAGATTGCTGAGACGGGCTCTGAAACCAAGTTGAAGCGTCTTAGTAAGCGTTTGAAAGTTATGGAAGCATTCCAAAACTCAGGTAATAAGCCTGAGTGGATGATCATGAAGGTGCTACCCGTATTACCACCTGATTTGCGTCCGTTGGTACCTTTGGATGGTGGTCGTTTCGCAACGTCCGATCTGAATGACTTGTATCGTCGTGTGATTAACCGGAATAACCGTTTGAAGCGTCTGTTAGAGCTGAATGCGCCGGATATCATCGTACGTAATGAAAAGCGCATGCTTCAGGAGTCGGCTGACGCCTTATTAGATAATGGTCGTCGTGGTCGTGCGATTACGGGTTCTAATAAGCGCCCTTTGAAGTCACTGTCTGACATGATCAAAGGTAAGCAAGGTCGTTTCCGTCAAAATCTTCTCGGTAAGCGTGTTGATTACTCGGGTCGTTCAGTTATCGTGGTTGGCCCTACCTTGCGCCTGCATCAGTGCGGTCTGCCTAAGAAAATGGCGCTGGAATTATTCAAGCCATTTATTTTCGGTAAGTTGCAGCGTCGTGGTTTGGCAACAACGATTAAAGCAGCTAAGAAGCTGGTTGAACGTGAAACAGTTGAAGTCTGGGATATCCTGGCTGAAGTCATTCGCGAACATCCGGTTATGCTTAATCGTGCACCTACTTTGCACAGACTGGGTATCCAGGCATTTGAGCCCTTGTTGATCGAAGGTAAGGCTATCCAGCTTCACCCATTGGTTTGTGCAGCGTTTAATGCGGATTTCGATGGTGATCAGATGGCGGTACACGTGCCATTGTCAATCGAAGCCCAGCTTGAAGCCCGTAGCCTGATGATGTCGACTAACAATGTCTTGTCGCCTGCGAATGGTGATCCGATTATTGTTCCTTCTCAGGATGTCGTATTGGGTCTGTACTACATGACCCGTGAAGCGATCGGTGCTCAGGGTGAGGGTATGGTATTTGCCAACCCTGCTGAAGCGCAACGTGCTTATGAGACAAAACATGTATCGCTGCATGCCAAAGTTAAGGTGCGTATCACTGATAGTATTTTCGACGGTGATGGTGCGGATGCTGAGTTGGTGACTCGTACCCGTATAGTCGACACTACGGTGGGTCGTGCGATTTTGACCACGATTATGCCGCCGGGCCTGCCGTTTGAATTGTTTAATACGACACTGAAGAAAAAAGCTATTTCTCGCTTGCTGGATGCGGCTTATCGCTCAGTGGGTATGAAAGAGTCAGTCATCTTCGCTGATCAGTTGATGTATACAGGGTATCGTTACTCGACCAGAGCGGGTGTTTCCTTCTGTGCGGATGACATGATTATCCCGGAAGATAAGGTCAGGTTGTTGGCAGATGCTGATGAATCCGTTAAGGAAATCGAGTATCAGTTTGCCAGTGGTTTGGTTACCCAGGGTGAGCGCTACAACAAAGTAGTTGATATTTGGGCACGTACCAATGATCTGGTCGCTAAGGCGATGATGAAGAAGATTGGTACCCAGACCGTTACGGATGTTGATGGAAATCCGGTTCTTGATGATGCTGGTAATGAGATGGAACAGGAGTCATTCAACTCTATCTACATGATGGCTGATTCCGGTGCTCGTGGTTCTCCGGCCCAGATTCGTCAGTTAGCAGGTATGCGTGGTTTGATGGCTAAGCCGGATGGTTCGATCATCGAGACGCCGATTACCTCTAACTTCCGTGAGGGACTTACAGTACTTCAGTACTTTATCTCTACACACGGTGCGCGGAAAGGTTTGGCAGATACAGCACTGAAAACAGCTAACTCCGGTTATCTGACACGTCGTTTGGTAGATGTTGCTCAGGATATGGCGGTAGTGCTGGATGATTGTGGCACGGTTAAAGGTATGCTGATGCGGCCTATCATCGAGGGTGGTGATGTCGTTGCAGGTCTGGCTGAACGTGTACTTGGACGGGTTATTGCGCAGGATGTACTGCGTGATGATGAAGTTGTAGTACCGGCGGGTACCTTGGTTGATGAGCTTTGGGTTAAAGAAATTGACCGTTTAGCCATTGATGAGCTGATTGTTCGCTCTGCGATTACCTGTGAGTCGAATCACGGTGTTTGTCGTCAGTGTTACGGTCGTGATCTGGCTCGCGGACACCTGGTTTGTAAGGGTGAGTCTGTTGGTGTTATCGCGGCACAGTCGATCGGTGAGCCGGGTACACAGCTTACTATGCGTACCTTCCACATTGGTGGTGCGGCAAGTCGGTCAGCTGCCGAAAGTGGTATCGCTGTTCGTACTGCGGGTAATGCACACCTGATTAACATCAAAACGGTAACCAATGCTCAGGGCAACCTGGTCGCTGTATCTCGTTCCGGTGAGTTGGGTGTGATCGATGTTAATGGCCGTGAGAAAGAACGCTACAAGCTGCCATATGGTGCGATCCTGATGGTAGCTGATGGCGAAAGCATTGCTGCCGGTCAAAGTGTTGCACAGTGGGATCCGCATACACATCCGATTATTTCGGAAGTATCGGGCCGGATTGAATTCCTCGACTTTACTGACAACGTTACTGTTCAGACCAAGGTTGATGAAATTACTGGTTTGTCTTCAATAGAAGTCATGGATCCTAAGAGTCGTCCTAGTGCTGGTCGTGATTTACGCCCTCAGGTACGTTTGCTGGATGAGCACGGGGATAGTATTTTCTTCGAAAATACCAAGATTCCGGTGCAGTATCCTTTGCCTGCTGGCGCGATTGTCACTACGACTAATGGTGCTGATGTGGAAGTGGGTGATGTTATTGCCCGTCTGCCACAGGCTTCCTCTAAGACGCGTGATATTACCGGTGGTTTGCCACGGGTAGCCGATTTGTTCGAAGCACGTAAGCCTAAAGATGGTGCGATTCTGGCTGAGAAGACAGGTACTATCTCGTTTGGTAAGGAAACCAAGGGTAAGCAGCGTATTGTTATTACCGGTGATGATGGTGAGACTTACGAAGAGCTGATTCCTAAGTGGCGTAACCTGGATGTATTTGAAGGTGAGAAAGTTACCCAAGGTGAAGTTATTGCCGAAGGTGAGCCGAACCCTCATGACATCCTGCGCTTGCTGGGTGCGACTACACTGGCCGAATATCTGGTTAAAGAAATCCAGGATGTTTACCGTCTTCAGGGCGTTGGTATCAATGATAAGCACATCGAAGTTATTCTTCGTCAGATGATGCGTAAAGTGGATATTTACGATGCGGGGGACAGTGAGTTCCTACGTGGTGAGCAGACTGATTTCTGGCGTGTGGTTGAAGCGAATAAGAAGCTTGAGGCAGAAGCGCGTTTACCGATTAGGTTCGTTCGTGTGCTGATGGGTATTACGAAGGCTTCCTTGGTTACTGACTCGTTTATCTCTGCGGCTTCGTTCCAGGAGACTACACGTGTTCTTACGGATGCGGCGGTACGTGGTGCGAGAGATGATCTGCGTGGTTTGAAAGAGAATGTTATCGTGGGTCGTTTGATTCCTGCGGGCACAGGTCTTGCTTATCATGAGAAGCGTCGTCGTGAGCGTAATCCGTTCCAGTTGGAAGATGCGTTTGCTGCTGAAGTTGCTGACCAGGAGCCGTTTGAAGTCACTATCGGGAATGAGGCTTTGCCTGAGCCGGTTGCTGCTGAGAGTGGTTCTGCTGGTGCTGAAGTAGAGTAAGCTTTAAGAAGTTATAAGTCCGGGCGGTTTATTGCTGCCCGGTTTTTTTGATTCATTTGGAGATATTCTGTCTCTGAAAATATCCAAAATCTTGTTATTTCCCGAATTGATTTACCTCAAACCAGTCGATATATCCCATTTTCTTCTGCGACTACACCCAATGCTACCAGTGCGTCTAGCACATCCTGTACGCCCTTAGGTTTGCGTTTGAACTGACTGGCTAGCGTATCAGCTGTTAGTGGGGTGAGTGCGAGCTGTTCGCGTACAGCCTTAATTTGATCCTGTAATACTTTTGGCCAGTTGAGTTTGCCTTCTGGGATTGGTTTCCCTTCTGCTGTGTTGAGGGTACTGCTTGTATCGTCTGCCGGGGTTACTTCGCCCTGTTGACTGAGTGGAGCTGAGGTCTCTGGTGCCTGGAATTCTGGGCGTAACCAGCGGATGTTGCCTTGGGCTTCTTCGGCGGCGCGTTCGGTGTTTAGATCGACGAGACGGCTTAGTAGTTCTTCCTCGGCGGAGGCCTGTGCTTCTGGCTTGTCGGGGTAGGGGGTGGTTGCGCCGGGTTTGCCGACTAGCTGTTCGGCTAGGTCGTCCCAGCCGTAGGCGTTGAAGACTGCGCGGTCTAGGTCGTCGTGGAGTTCTTTTAGGATGGCGACTAGGCCTTGTTGGTGGGTTAGTTTTTCTTTGTCGTTTAGGGGGTCTTCTTTGCGCAGTTTTTCCAGGACGTTGTAGATGTTGGTTAGGGTTAGTTTTTCGTGTTGGGCTTGTTGACGTTTTCTGTGGGCGTCGATTTGTTCGGCTAGATTGCGGATAGTGGATTTTTGTTCTTTGGTGGCTTCTGGAAAGGGGAATGTTTCGAAGCAGGTTGTTTTTACATAAACAGAGTCATTACCCACGCCTAGCCGACTTCCTATGCGGAACGACCATGTAATATGCACACGGCTTGAAAAAACGCCAAGTAACCAAGCATCTTCTACGGCTACATTGACTAGCTTATTATCGGGCAAAGTATTTTTGTTCAAGAATAGGAAGAGACGGTGTTTACTGGTTTCTACTGTAGAAATGTAACGAGGTAGTTTAGCCAATGCTGGTCTAAACTCCGAGCGTGTACGTCCGTGTAACCACCAGTTTTCACGAATGGCTTTATCGCGATTTGTATCTCGTTCCGGTTTAACATTTTCCAACAGCCACTGATAGACCTGTGGTTGGTTTTGTCGAGTTTCATCTAGAGAGTGTCCAAATAAATCAATTACGTGAACTCCTCTCGGGCGCTGTGTAATATCTTTGCCGTTTCGATAAGACCTTATGATGGTTGATTCTGGTGTCCAGCCCAGCTCTGTAGCTTGTTCTGGCGTAACTATAAAGCCTGCACCGAAAAGCATTACACCACGACTAGAAATTCCTGTATTGGCTTGAAGTTGTGAGGCTGCTGCTAAATTTGCACCTGCTGTGATGTCTGAGTGTAGTTTCCCCGTTACTGATTTGAGGATAACTGAATGCGCATCTTCATCACTGCTACTTGATTCAGAAGTGAGTGTCTGCAACAACCCCGCATGATCCCCAGCCAGTCCAACCGTCATAGCAATCCGCACCGCCGCTCCATCAGCCCCATCTACCCAAGGATGATCAGGTATCGCAAACACCAGCGACAAAGGTTTCTTATCCTCCAGCTGCTTCTGAACCACCCGCCGGTTAAACGTCTGCCGCAGACTATTGGTAGTAATAAACCCAAACCGCCGCGCCCCACCAGCGCGGATAATCTCCGCCGCCTGATGCCACCAGTACATAACAAAATCACTGGATTCCGGCACTTCCTTCCAGGTCTTGCGCAGTGATTCGACATAACCATCACCCAGCGCTGCCCGCATCGGAGCTGCACCAATAAACGGCGGATTCCCCACTATATAATCCGCCTCCGGCCACTCAGCCTTCGTCGGATTCAAATATCGCAACTGCTCAACTTGTGCAGTCTCATCCGGCACATCTTTCCCTGTCACCGGATGTGTCTTAAACGTTACCCCATCCCAGCGCGTTACCGGTTTCCCGGCCTCATCCAAAACAGTCTCCACCCCGTCATAAGCCAACACCGCATCCCGATTCTCAATATTATGAAAATCCCGCAATATCGGTTCAGCAGGCGCAACATTGCCATGCGTACGGAAATGCCATTGCAGATACCCAATCCACAACACCATCTCAGCAATCGCCGCCGCGCGTGGATTCACTTCGAGTCCGAGAAACTGTTGTGGATTCACCGACACGCTCTCCATCTCCAGCATGCCCTGTGCAAAGCCCATGTCCTGTAAGGTATTCAACACTTCACCTTCCAGCCGTTTCATGTGTTCTAGCGTCACGTACAAGAAGTTCCCGGAACCACAAGCCGGATCAAGAATCTTCAAACTACACAGCCGGATATGAAACGCCTTGACCTCATCAATCGCTTTTTGCTTACTCTTCTTACCTTTCTGTTGTTCCAATACCGCTGCCGCAGCCTGTACGTCTTTCCACTCCTGACGCAATGGTTCTAGTACCGTTGGCATCACCAAGCGCTCAACATAAGCCCGTGGCGTGTAATGTGCCCCAAGTTTATGTCGCTCTTTCGGATTCAAAGCCCGTTCTAGCAGCGTGCCAAAAATCGCCGGTTCCACATAACGCCAGTCGGTACTTGCGGCTTGATACAACATTTGAATCTGGCCTTGGCTTAGCTTCAGTGCAGTAGCATCCGCAAACAAACCGCCGTTAAAGCGTTTAATTTGCTCCATGGTGATACCATCATAACCACCGCTATCCATCAGCCTCCAAAGATTCTCCATCGCATGGCTGAAGCTTTCCGGTTTATCATCCAACCGTTTCAACAGGTCGGTAAAGCTTTGTTTGGGCAACAGCCCTACATCCTCAGAAAACATGGTAAACAGGCAGCGCATCAGGAATGTGCCAACGGCTTCCGCGCTATGAAACTTCTCCAGGGACTTCGCCAGCTCCGCCAGATGATTAGCGATCGCCCGTGTCACTCGTGCCGAACGTTTTGATGGATCAAGACTATCCGGATCATTCCAGATTGCTGCTAACATTTCCCGCGTCTCTGCATTACGCAGATCATTCATCTTCAGTCGGTAATGTTTGCTATCAGGGAAGGGCGTATACACCGAACCAGAACGGCTGAACTCTGAATACAACGCAATCGTGCCTCCAACATCCACCACCAGTAAAAATGGCGGTTTACCTTCCTCAACCGGTAAAGCCCGAATATAAGCATCAGCCTGTTTATGTGCCCGCTCAATCGCTTTGTCCCAGCCGCCTGAATCCAGTTTTTTATTGCTCTGTTTCCCCTCCAGGACAAAACAACCGCGTCGGTACAAATCAATAAAACCAAGATTTACCTTACCACTTGATTGCGGCATATTGACCCGTCGCTCGAACACATACGCATTCAGCTCATTATCTGCCGACGCCGGAACTGGTTTTTCCACGCTCAGCAGTTCGCATAACTCAGTGAGGAATAACTGAAAATTGGCTTTCTCGGTGCCGTCTTTATCCTGCCAGCGAGAAATAAAATCGTCTGCTACTGTGTCCGTTTCGGTCATATCAGCCCTTTGATATTTTGGGGAATGGATGTTTGTAGGTGAATCTAACGGATTGAACGAATACTTGCCAGCACCTATATAAATATTGCACCATTAGACTTTAATTCTCATAAACCCCTCAGGCATAAAATAGCATGGCTATTCCCAAGTATGACGAAATAAGAATTGAAGCGCTCAAACTGTTAAATCAATATGAGTCATTGAAAATTAAAGAGTTTGAACAGCCACTATCCGTTGCTTTTGATTTAAGTGAAGAAGAAATTGTTCATGAATATGATTCGGGCAATGGCCGGGTTTTTAATGATCGAATTTCCTGGGCCTTGAGTTTTCTATATATGGCGGGTCTTGTAGAAAAACCAAAACGCGGTGTCTACCGAATTAGTAAAGTCGGTGCTGATCAGTTGAAAAATCCAGATAACTTAAATGCTTATGTCGCAGAGCAGATCAAAAAGCATCAGGCTGCAAAGAAGAAGCGAACGGGGGAGGTCAATCCGATCAATAAATTGCCCCAACCGGCTGATGACCGAACGCCAACGGAAGAGCTATACTCGTCATCAGCAAAAATCCGTGATTCAGTTTATGAGGAGTTGCTGGATACTATTCTTGGCAAATCACCTCGTGAGTTCGAGAAATTAGTTGTGATGCTATTACAGAAAATGGGCTATGGCGGAGAAGTAAAGGCTGCTGGTACGGTAACTAATTACACTAATGATAAAGGCATCGACGGCATCATTAAGGAAGATGTTTTAGGACTTGGACGTATATATATACAAGCGAAACGCTATGCCCGAAATAACACAATTGGCCGGGAGGAAATCCAGAAGTTTGTGGGTGCGCTGGCAGTTGCTCAATCCAATAAAGGCGTGTTCATTACGACATCATCCTATTCAAAAGGCGCTATCGAATACGCGGACAGTCTTAATGGTACGACCACTCTGGTATTAATTGATGGTAATGAACTGGCCGCTTATTTCTATGAGTATGGGCTGGGGATGCAGGTAGAACATACCATCGAAATCAAGAAACTGGACAGCGATTTTTGGGATAATCTGGCGGATGATAAGTAGGGAAACCAATAATTGATTTTAATATACCAATTGTTGGTATGAGAATTAATGTCTATGTTTGTCCTTAAAAGAATCTTGCGGGCAGAAAGCCAAGAGCAAATTCTGGTTTATCTGGTGGTGCGAGAGAAGCGTCTTGGCTTAACTGGGTAAGTTACCAAGCCAATCCCCAATATCACCGAGCCTACGTCCACCCGCCATGAACTCATCAATAATCTTCAGCATCCCATCCCGACCAAATGAGTCAAAATGCCCCGCATGCACCGCCGACACCGGTAATTCTTTAAGTCGCTGTAATGACTCCAAATAAACCTCAGCATCCGAGTGATATAAATCATCAATCAGATCACCGTCGTATACCGTATCGCCACTAAAAAATAGACCCGTGCTTTTTTCATAAAGGGCAATCGAACCTGGAGAATGTCCCGGCAAGTGCATTACAGTAAAAACCCGATCACCCAAGTCCAGCACATCACCCTCATCAATAAGCTGGGTCAGTGGTGCAGGTTGAACAGCATAGCTTTTGTAATCGAATCCTTCGTAAGGCAGGGCAGTAAAAGTGTCTGCGTTCACAAATCCCGTATCAATGGCCGTATTCTGTGCATCTGGGTGAGCGACAATATCAGCCTCAGCTACATGGCCACAACGATGATCGAATTGGCATAAACCACCGGAGTGATCAAAATGAGAGTGGGTGATCACAGCAGTAATCGGGCGCTCAGTCAACATGGCCAGTTCAGTTTTAAACGGACGTAATCCCATTCCGGTATCAATGATTAGATCACGATCCCGGCCACGCACATGCCAGATATTACAGCGCAGCCACGATGCAACATGCGGTTCGTGGATTAGCGTCACTCCATGAGAAAATGAACGGGTTTCATACCAGTTTTCTGCAATTTTTAATGCCATGTCACGATTCTCTCAGTATGTTATTCCGCTGTCAGGCCCGTTGTTTCCTGGCGTTGTTTAACCGCTGTTTGAATAATCCGGTCTGTAATAATGGCCAATATCGCCATGCCAAAACCAGCAACTATGCCGACACCAAAGTCTCCATTGCCCAAGCCAATATAAACCCGCTGTCCCAGATCACTGGTGCCGACTAGTGCAGTAATTACCAGCATCGCGACGGCATATAAAACAGTTTGGTTTAGCCCCAGCATAATGGTCGGCAGTGCTAGGGGTAGTTTGACCTGGAATAATTGCTGTAAGCGGGTTGTACCCATCGAATTCGCAGCTTCTAACACGTCTTTAGGCAGGTTGCGCAGACCGTGTTCGGTGTAACGAATCATGGGAACAATGGCGTAGATGACAATGGCAATGAGCGCGGTGAAGTCACCTAGTTTGAAAATCATTACAGCAGGGATTAGTAGCACGAATAAAGGCATGGTTTGCAGTGTGTCATTAAACGGACGCATAAAGGCTGAGAAGCGATCACTTTCACTCATAAAAATGCCAATGATGGAGCCGATAAAGAAGCAGATCATTACCGCCAGCCCACAGAGGTAAACGGACATAATGGCTTCCGTCCAGATACCGTTCACTAGTAGGAAAACCAGGCCTGCGATCACACCAATCGCCAGTTTTTTACCACCCAGTTGATAAGCGACAATACCAACAATCGCCATAAAACCCGGCCAGGGTAGATTGGTTAAGCCGAAGTAAAAAATAATGGCGAAGACGCTAAGGGTTGCCGCTAAGGGTTTCGAGAACCAACGCCATAGCGAGAATGCTCCGGCTAACATAAACAGGGTGTAGCTAATAACGTGAACATTCTCTAGCGAAAATCCCCAGGAATGTGGGTTAATCGTATTCTGTAAACCAATTTTCGCGGGCAGCATCAGATAGAAAAATGCGGTGGTTTTAATCGCAGTAATCGCTTCACGCCAGTTCAGCACAATATAGGCAATACCATCATTCAGTGGTTGTGCCATCGAGATAACCCAAGCTTCCGGGTATTCCGCTAATGCTGGAATTAACAATGAGGCGATCCATAATAAGGCCGTTAAAATGACAGCAGCGATTAGATAGGGGTGGCGTTCTTTAAACCCTGCATTTTCAGCAAAAACCGGGGCTGGTCGTGTGGCTAAACCTACTGTAATACGATCCATAATCATCGCAATTAAGGCGATAACAATACCGGCTAACAGGCTTTCACCGAACTGTGCTTTACGAATGCCAGACAATACTTCCCAGCCAATATCATTAGTGCCACCAATAATCGAGGCGATAATAACCATCGACAGAGCGGCCATAGTGGTTTGATTTACACCCAGTAATATCTGCTTTAATGCAGTGGGCACGCGTACTTGGAAAAACAGTTGTATCGGAGTAGCGCCGGACATCAGGCCGGATTCAATAACTTCCGGTGGCACACCACGCAGGCCAACCAGCGTATTGCGTACCATGGGCGCAACCGCGAACATAATACTGGCGATCAGACCCACGACAGGGCCAAAGCCAAACAGGATAATAATCGGGATCAGGTAAGCGAAGGCCGGAATAGTCTGAAGTAAGTCCAGTAGTGGCATAATAAAGCGTTCACTTCGGGGCGAATAAAAGCCCAATACACCCAGCATGAAACCAATCAGGACTGCTAACGGAACACTCAGTGCTACCAACGCCAGTGAGTTCATACTCTTATCCCAGTGCCCGATTACCAGCATATAAACCATAGCCAGAAAGGTAAAGATGGCGAGTGATCTGCCGGATGCCCGATGAGCCACCACCACCACGAGTGCTATTAAGACCGGCCAGGGCACCCACTTCAGGAAGAAACTCATTCCGTTTACGGGGAAGCTTAAAAGCCAGGCGATACTACGGAAAATTTTCTTAAATAAACCATCGAAGGCTGTGAGGAACCACTCCATACCAGAGTTAAGTCCACTCGCCAGAGGAATTTGCAGGTCAGCAGGGTAGGTGGCGAGGAAACCCCAATAAGGTTTTAAAGCAATGCAAATAAGGGTGAAAGCCAAAACACAGAGCCACTGGATAGTAAAACGATCAAGTCCTAGTTTTTGCATCATACTTAGTGTCCCTCCTTAAATCAGATACTGAGTCGGACACTAATCAGGCCCTTTATCGCGTGTTTCTTTAGCCAATGCAGTCACTACACTATTGGCGGTGGCTATACCGATAACTACGCCATCTTTTTGTACGGCTAAGCCATCAGGGTTGTCGGCCAGCATCGGTAACAGTTTTTCTACTGTGGTGTCAGCAGAAACACCCGGCAAAGCAGTACGGTTCGTTTGGCCTGCGGATAAATTAACGACATCACTGGCAGTGAGTACACGTGCGATAGGTACATCACGTGAAAATTCAGCGACATAATCATCTGCTGGATTCACAATTAATTCGGCGGGCGTACCAATTTGGACTATTTTCCCATCACGCATAATGGCCATACGATCAGCAATACGCAGTGCTTCAAGAAAATCGTGAGTGATGAATACAATGGATTTTTTCAGCATCTGTTGAATGCGCAGAAATTCATCCTGCATCTGGCGACGAATCAAAGGGTCTAGTGCTGAGAAGGGCTCATCCAGAAACCAGAGTTCCGGCTCTACGGCTAATGAGCGCGCGATACCTACACGTTGTTGCTGGCCACCGGATAGTTGGTGTGGAAAGTGTTGTTCCCGTCCCTCTAAGCCCACCAGTTCCAGGACACGCTGAGCATTTTTATGTCGCTCATGGAGTTTCATACCTTGTAGCTTTAGCGGGAAGGCTACATTGTCGATGACATTGAGGTGTGGAAGTAAGCCGAAGCTTTGAAATACCATGCCAAACTTGTGGCGACGGATATTGATGAGCTTTTTTGAAGATACGGAGAGCAGGTCTTCACCTTCAAACAATACCTGGCCACGTGTGGGTTCAACCAGGCGGGAAAGGCAGCGAATAATCGTTGATTTTCCTGAACCCGATAGGCCCATAATGACAAATATCTCGCCGGTTTTGACGTCGAAAGAAACGTCAGCACAAGCAGGAATATGTTGCTCGCTTCGCATAAGTGCCGCGAGGGTATTTGAATCATTATAGGAAACGGATTTTTTAAAATACGCGTCAGGCGTCTTGCCGTAAACCTTCCATAAATTGCGGCACGACAGTATCGTCGTGCCACTATTTTGACTGGGCGACGTGCTGCTGTTCGTCGCTTCAGTCATTATTTAGCCTGGGCCGCTTCTACCCAAGGTGTCCAGGTTTCTTCGTTCTCACTGATCCAAGCAGCCGCGACGTCTTCCAGTTTTTTCTTGTCACTATCGACGGCTAGGATTAATGGGTTTTGCTGCTCATTGTTGAGTTCGAATTTCTCAAGTAATGCATAAGCTGCGGGCCATTTGTCTTTGAATCCGCTCCAGGCTACTTTCAACACATCAGCCTGTTGGAAGCCACATTCAGGTACTTCCTTGCCACCAGACTTTTCCAGGCATTCTTTAGGATCTTTTGGCCAGTCTACCCAGTCAAATTTGTAGTCTGCATGTACCCAATGAGGTTCCCAGAACATCATCAGCATCGGCTCTTTGGCATCATAAGCCGCTTTGATTTCAGCAACCATTGCACCTTCACTACCACCGGCAACCGCGACAAAAGGTAGCTTGATCTGCTCAACCAGGTCTTTAGAGCGAGTACCCCAATCGGCTGGATAGGTCACTAAACGGCCTTTAGGGAATGTCTCAGCATTACCAAAGGCCTGAGCGCAGTCATACAGCGCTTTCCAGTCAGGCAGGCCGGGACACTTTTCTTTCATGTAAGGAGGATACATCCAGCCTTCGCGGGCGGACAAACCTTCAGAACCAACAACTGTAATTTTTCCTGATTCAACGGCTTTAGGGTAAATGTCACCGACATTATTTTCCCATGCTTCCGGTTGAACGTGCAG
>CANNZV010002782.1:116998-186966 GCA_947561585.1 Caprella mutica | reverse complement strand
CCATGCCAAAGACTATGATGAGTGGGAGGAACACGGTGCCACTGATTGGAATTATCAGACTTGTTTGCCGTATTTTAAGAAAGCAGATGACTGGGCGTTTGGCAGTGATGAGTACCGGAGTGAAGGCGGGCCATTAGGCGTTAATAACGGCAATAATATGGAAAACCCGCTGTATGGCGCGTTTATTGATGCCGGTGTACAGGCAGGTTATTTCGAAACCGATGACTATAACGGTATGCGTCAGGAAGGCTTTGGCCCAATGCACATGACGGTGAAAAACGGGCGGCGCTGGTCTACAGCAAATGCCTATCTTCGTCCGGCAATGACACGCTCTAATTTGACGCTGCGCACGCGTGCTTTAAGTCAGCGTATTGTGCTGGAAGGGAAAAAGGCCGTGGGCGTTGAGTTCTCGATTAACGGTGAGCCGATGGTGGCTCATGCCAAACGGGAAGTCATTCTTAGTGCTGGTTCGATTGGTTCGCCACAGCTATTACAGATGTCGGGTATTGGCCCGGTTGATGTCCTGCAAAATGCTGGCATCGAAATGAAACATGAACTGCCTGGTGTCGGTGAAAACCTTCAGGATCATCTGGAGTTTTACTTCCAGTTCAACTGTAAAGAACCAATTACCTTGAATGGTGAACTGGATTTATGGAGCAAGTTCAAAATCGGCGCGGAATGGAGTCTGATGAAGACTGGGTTGGGTGCGACGAATCACTTTGAATCCTGCGCCTTTATTCGTTCCAAAGCTGGCGTGGAATGGCCGGATATTCAGTACCACTTTTTACCGGCTGCTATGCGTTATGACGGCAGAGCTGCCTTCGATGGGCACGGTTTTCAGGTACATGTTGGGCATAATAAGCCCAAAAGCCGGGGCAGTGTAAAAGTACGCTCTGATAATCCTCTGGATAAGCCTGAAATTCTATTTAATTACCTACAACACCCTGATGATATTGAAGGCTTTCGTGCTTGTGTACGCCTCACGCGGGAAATCATTGGCCAGGGCGCAATGGATCAATACCGTGGCCCTGAAATTCAGCCCGGTGAACATATTCAGACTGACGAAGAGATTGATGCCTTCGTTCGGCAAACTGTGGAAAGTGCTTATCACCCTTCCTGTACGAATCGTATGGGTACGGATGAGTTGGCGGTAGTTGATCCGGAGATGCGAGTGCGGGGGATTGAGGGTCTGCGGGTGGTAGATTCTTCGGTGTTTCCGACAATTCCTAATGGTAATCTGAATTCGCCTACGATTATGACTGCTGAGCGTGGAGCAGATCTTATTAAAGGGCAGGGGATGTTGGCTGCTGCGGGGGTTGAGGTAGGGATGACTGAGGATTGGGCTGAGCGGCAGCGTTAACCCTTCACCTAAATTGAAAAGATAAATCCCCCTCGTTCCCCCTTTTTCAAAGGGGGAGGCGTTATTGGCAAATGTTCCCCTACTTTGAAAAGGATTGGGAGGGTTCTTCTTTGCTTTTACGACACCTTTCTTATCAAGGAAGGGCATTTAGTTGCCTTTGTGTACGCTCGTAATGGATATGAGCTTAAATTCTCACTGTAATGGTTGATATCAGGTGAAAGCTTGAATATCGATCCTAAAAAAGAGGGGGTAAACTGCTTATGTGCTACTAATTGCCCCATATATCACCCCGCCAATTAACAGTAAAACTATCGCTAGAAAAATCCAGCCAGGCACAGCTGTAATCGATCCTGCTTTGATAAAATATTTAGCAGGGTGAAATGCAGAATCAAGGTTTTCAGCTTCTGTTAGCTTATGTTTTTCTTTATGAGATCTTCTGGATGAGCGTACTGCGAGTAAAATGAAAACCCCAAAAAATATAGCAAGTATAATTTCTAGCATAATTTTTAGATATTGTGGTTTGTTAGTAAATTTCTTCTTTAGTCGTCAAGAAGACATTGATCATTATATCGCTGTTGTGATTTAACTGAAGCGGGCAAAATCCTATTTTAACATAACTGTGGCGCAGCAATTCTAGTAGTCAGCCAATTGTACGGTCAGCTCCCACCGAATGCTCCAAAACATACCGAGCATTAGGAATATCATTAGACAAAGCCCGCTCCCGTGCCCCAGTTTCATCATAACCATGCTTTAACCAGCGTTGTACCAAGCGTTCTTCAAGTACCTCAATGCCCGGATTAAGCAACACCGTAAAATCAAATAAATCCTGCAACTGGCACCAAGGCTCACTATCCAGCAGCAGATAATTGCCCTCCACCAATAGAATTTGCCGTGATGCACTAACCGTTTGTGCATCAGGAATTACCGCATCCTGTGCCCGGTCAAATAAGGGAATGCCTACCGGAATGTTGGCAGCTTTCAGTTGCCGGATTAATTGCACAAAACCCTTAGCATCAAAAGTTTCCGGCGCACCTTTACGGTGGCGTAAACCAAGTTCATCTAATTTCGCATTGTCGAGGTGAAAGCCATCCATTGGAATGACTGCACTTATATCTTGTCGTTGGTGATTAATTTCCTGCCCGAGCTCTTCTGCGAGGGTCGATTTTCCTGAGGCGGGCGGCCCGGCGATACCGACAAGATAGCGTCGGTTTGAAGCCTGCGCCTGTTCCAGGATTTGCGAAGCAAGTTCTTTATACATCTGGTTCTTTCGCTCCCGTCATAAACGCCACCGCATCCGACATGGAGTAATCTTTAGGATTAATCACACAGAGTCTGCGTCCCAAGCGATGAATATGAATCCGGTCAGCGACTTCAAACACATGCGGCATATTATGTGAGATCAATACAATCGGAATACCCCGAGAACGTACATCACTAATTAGCTCAAGTACCTTGCGTGATTCCTTCACGCCCAAGGCGGCGGTCGGTTCATCCAGAATAATTACTTTGGATCCAAATGCTGCAGCACGAGCCACGGCTACACCCTGACGTTGGCCACCAGACAAGGTCTCTACGGTTTGATTGATGTTCTGGATCGTCAGCAAGCCTAGTTCCGATAGTTTATCACGCGCAATCTGTTCCATCTTTGGGCGATCCAACATGCGGAGATACTTGCCAAGAAAGCCTTGACGCCTTATTTCGCGCCCCATAAACATATTATCGGCGATGGACAGGGCAGGGGATAGCGCGAGATTCTGGTAAACCGTCTCAATCCCTGCTTCACGGGCAGCAATCGGCGAATTGAAATTCACAACCTTGCCTTCCAATTTGACTTCACCTTCATCAGGCACGGCTGCGCCAGAGATAGCTTTGATCATACTGGACTTGCCGGCGCCATTATCACCGATGACTGCGAGTATTTCACCGGGGTATAAGTCAAAATCAGCATGATCCAGTGCAGTTACCCGACCATAGCGTTTCACCAGTCCCCGACCAGTCAGTATCGGTTCTTGATTTGTTGCTCCTGATTCATGCCGCTATCCTCCTGATCCATTGATCAATGGCGACGGCTGCAATAATTAGTACGCCAATCAGCATGTAGGTCCATTGTGGGTCAGCGCCAATCAGTCGTAAGCCTAATGAAAAGGCGCCAACAATTAAAGCGCCGAATAACATACCTAGTATCGAACCGCGTCCTCCAAATAAGGAAATGCCCCCGATCACTACGGCAGTAATGGACTCAATATTGGCGAATTGCCCGGCGGTTGGAGATACTGAACCGATCCGGCCAATCAAGACCCAACCCGCTAAGGCGCAAATTATTCCGGCTAATACATAAACAGAAATCAGTGTCTTTTTCACATTGACGCCAGATAGTTCCGCCGCGTCAGGGTCATCCCCAATCGCATAAACATGGCGTCCCCAGGCGGTATGGTTCAGTACATAGTTTAGAATTAAGACCAACAAGACCATGAAGATAACGCCGTAGGTAAAGACAGCTCCGCCTATTTTTATCTTTTCGCCAAAGAATTGCAGGATGGCTGCTTTCTCGGCTATGTCCTGGCCTCTAATGGTTTCATTGGCGGAAAATAGAAAGTTTGATGCCAGTACAATCTGCCACATGCCGAGGGTAACGATGAAAGGCGGTAAGCGAACCAAGGCGACGAGCATGCCATTGATTAGCCCGCAGAAAGCGCCGACTGCAAACCCACATAAAACGGCTAATTCGGCGGGTAGGCCATAACGAAAAGTAAACTGCCCCATCACTACTGATGACAGTACCATAATCGCGCCTACGGAGAGGTCGATGCCTGCGGTGAGGATAACCAGTGTCTGCGCTGCGCCAACAAAACCGACTATGGCGACCTGTTGCAGAATAAGCGTTAAAGCAAATGGCGAGAAAAACTTGCTGCCAAGAATAAGGCCAAATATCAGCAGTGAAGCCAATAGGACAATCAAGGGTACTAAGGCTGGACTTGAATGCAGCGCACCTTGAATTCTGTTGATAAATGATTTCTTGGAATGATTAAACGATGCGATATCGGTTGCACTATCGCTGAGCCCCGCTTCGAATTCCTGCGGTGATCGGGAAGGAGTTTCTGACATGGTTATCTCCGATACAGAACAGACAGGGCGATCAATTGATCGCCCCTATAATACATTAATAACCTGTTACCCAAACAACAACAGGTTTCTGTCTTATGGAGTTAAATTAGCCCCAGCAGCGATCTGTACCTTCTTTGGTATCAATAGACTCTACGCCATCCGCAGGCTTATCGGTCACCAATGAAACACCGGTATCAAAGAAGTCTTTGCCTTCGGTATTTTTAGGTTTAGTGCCGTCTTT
Organism: Caprella mutica; assembly: GCA_947561585.1. Lineage (NCBI taxonomy): Eukaryota > Metazoa > Arthropoda > Malacostraca > Amphipoda > Caprellidae > Caprella > Caprella mutica. Next base: position 182,260 of record CANNZV010002782.1, on the reverse strand, counting down.
GCCCCAGGCCGCAATCGCTTCAATGCCCAAAGAGGCCATTAACAGTGGATATTGCTGTGAAGTTGCGCCGATCACACCGTCTTTAACATTGGCCACACCCGGACAACCGCCATCGACGGATACAATCAATACGTCGTTTTGACGATCCACTGCTTTCAATGCTTCATAAGCACCGGCGGCGGCTGGCTCGTTAATGGTGTAAACCACGTTGATTTCAGGATCTTTGGTCAACAGGTTTTCCATGGCTTTACGGCCACCTTCTTCATTGCCCGCAGTGACTTCGTTACCCACGATACGCTTATCGTCTTCGTCGCCCCATTTTTTAGGGTCGCCCAGCTCAATGCCAAAACCTTGTAGGAAGCCCTGGTCACGTAATACGCCAACGGATGGCTGGCTAACCGCGAGATCCAACATACCGATCTTGGCATCTTTAGCTTTATCGCCCAAGCTGGCAGCAGCCCATTTACCAATCAGCTCACCCGCGAGGAAATTATCAGTCGCGAAGGTAGCATCGGCAGAGTCGATGGGCTCAAGAGGGGTGTCCAGTGCGATAACCAATAGGCCAGCCTCACGTGCTTGTGTGACCGCAGGTACAATACCTTTGGTATCAGAGGCAGTGATCAAAATACCTTTAGCACCGTCAGCAATACAGGTTTCAATCGCAGCCACCTGGCTTTCAGAATCACCGTCAACTTTACCCGCGTAAGATTTCAGGGTGATACCGAGCTCTTTAGCTTTTTCAGCAGCGCCTTCCTTCATTTTAACGAAGAAAGGGTTGGTGTCAGTTTTGGTGATCAGGCAGGCACTCATGCCATGTGAACCTGCGTGAACATTAGTAATGGATAGTGCACCTAAAGCCAGGGTGGCCAGTGCGGTCGCAATAGCGGTTTTCTTCATGATTGATCCTCCGGTTAAACAATGTTCCCGGAAGCATCCGGTTAAAGCAGAGGCTATTCCCGGATGAGCTTCTGGGGTAAAACAACACCCGATAAATATTTCAGCAGTTTTGTGGGTATCAGAACATTTGAGTATATGAATCGTGTATTAAAGTATTAAGCGTAGTTCAAGTTTTGCATTGATGATGAGAATGTGTCAATAAGTAAATCCACTTGATTTATTTATTGAAGGTGCTCATGCTTGGAGGAGCTTTGCATCTTCAGTAGAGCACGGCAGGTTTCCACTTTGCTGGTGCCAGAAGAGGGTGATAGGCGTTTGAGGTATGAGCAAAGGAGAATGTAATTGGCAGCTGGTAAGAGCCATTCTGATAAAGTGATTGATTTTAGTGGCGGATCGAATCAGACTCGTGTCCGGGCTTATAATGAACGGTTAGTGCTTTCTCTGGTACGCTGGCATGGTAGCTTGCCGAAAGCCGAAATTGCCCGTCGTACAGGTTTGTCAGCACAAACGGCCTCAGTCATTATGCGTGCGCTGGAAAGTGATGGTTTCCTGGTGAGAGGGGAGCCACAACGGGGGAAAGTGGGGCAGCCTTCTATCCCCATGTCGTTGAATCCGGAAGGTGTGTATTCATTTGGCCTGAAAATTGGCCGTCGTAGCGCAGATCTGTTTCTGGTCGATTTTCTCGGTAAGCCATTACAAACCCTGCATACCCGGTATGCCTATCCAATGCCAGAGGATGTGCTGCAATTTGCCCAGCAAGGGGTTCAGGAGTTAGCTACCAGCTTAAGTGATGAACAGCAAAACCGAATTGCTGGTATCGGTATTGCTATGCCGTTTGAGTTGTGGAACTGGGCAGAAAAGATTGATGCTCGGTGAGTGATATGAAGGGCTGGGAAACCGTGGATTTTGCCCGACGATTAGAAGCTGAATGCCAGTATCCGGTGTTTGTGCAAAATGATGCTACATCTGCTTGTGGTGCGGAGTTGATTTTTGGGCGCGGTAGCGAATTAACTGACTTTATTTACTTATTTATCGGCACGTTTATTGGTGGTGGTATTGTCTTAAATCATGCAGTATATTCCGGGCGAACTGGTAATGCGGGTGCGCTGGGGCCAATGCCGGTTATGCACGAAAATGGTTCAACAGTATCCTTGATTGATCATGCCTCGCTGATAGTGTTAGAGAATCAGTTAAAACGGGACAAGGTGGACTTTTCTGGCGCTGATTTCAAACTGGATCAATGGGATATATTAGGGGATTCCCTTGAATCCTGGATACAGGAAACGGCTCGGCATTTGGCGATTGCGGTGGTTTCGGCTTGTTCAGTGATCGATTTTGAAGCGGCGATTATTGATGGTGATTTCCCTGCAAATGTCAGACAACGGATTGTTGATGCGACACTGGCGGGTATCAATGAGCTGGATTTAAGAGGGGTACAGCCGCCACAAGTCTATCCGGGGGTAGTAGGTCGTGATGCCCGGGCGATTGGCGCGGCTAGTCAGCCATTATTTTCCCGTTACTTGCTGGACCAGAGTGTGTTGTTTAAGGAGTTGGGGTGAACACCCTCACCCCAACTCCTATGCCCCATCGGGCGAGGGGCTAAAGAGGAGGTAAAAGCTGTTCTTTCCTCCCCTTTGCGGTGACAATACCCCATGTCCAATGAACTACTACTGATAGCTGCTGCTGCCTTCCTATTGGCTGGAACGGTCAAAGGGATGATCGGAATTGGCCTGCCCACCATTACTATCTCCATTCTTGCCCAATTTGTTGACCCGCGTGTGGCGATTGCTTTACTGCTGTTACCGGCGCTGGTGACTAATAGCTGGCAGGTTTATCGTGGAGGGCAAATCAAACGGTCCTTTAGCAAGTTGTGGCCCTATGTCATCACGATGATGATTACTATGTATTTCGCTTCCCTGTATGCCGCTGATGCACCCGCTGACATGCTGATCACCGGAATTGGTGTGGCGGTGGTGTTGTGGACGTTAACCAGTTTGATTAAAGAGCCTCCGATGATTACGGATCAGCTCGATCCGATTATCCAGCCGATTGCGGGTGTGTTTGCCGGAATATTGGGTGGGTTGGCGGCCATTTGGTCACCCTCAATGGTGGTTTATTTGTTGGCGAGGCGTGTGAGCAAGGAGGATTTTGTACGGTTTACCGGATTTATCATTATTACGGGGACAGTGCCGCTGACTTTGGGGTATTTGACCACGGGATTGTTGAGTGCTGAATTGGCGATAGCTTCGGCGCTGATGATTGTACCGACGTTTGTGGGCTTTAGTATTGGTGAGCGCTTGCGGGGGCGTTTGGATGGTAAGCAGTTTCATAACTTTTTGCTGATCGCGTTTTGCTTGATGGGGTGTAATTTGATTTGGCGTGGGGTGTTTTGAATATATATGTCACGAAATCCGCGACTGGGGATTCCTGACTTGCCTTGTAGCCTGTAATAAAGTACAAGTAATTGTACTTGAAAGGAATGATAGTTATGGAAGCAATAAACTACTCCACATTTCGGCAGCACCTCACTGAGTCAATGGACAAGGTAGAACAAGACCGGACACCTTTACTGATTACACGCAGGAATGGCACATCAGCCGTCCTGATATCTCTGGATGAATACAATGCTTATATGGAAACAGCTCACCTGGCTTCCAGCTCACGTAATGCAGAGCGCTTAAATCAGGCTATTGCTGAATTGGAAGCTGGGAAAGGCAGTAATCATGATTTGGTCGAGACGGATTAATGATTCTATGTTGGGCTGAAGGTGCGTGGAATGATTACCTGTATTGGCAAAAAAATGATAAAAAAACGCTGAAACGGATTAATGAGCTCATCAAAGATATTAAACGCGAACCCTTCGATGGTATCGGTAAGCCGGAGCCATTGAAGCATAATTGGTCTGGTTACTGGTCAAGGCGGATTACCGGAGAGCATCGACTGGTTTATAAGGTTGAAGATGATCAGTTGTTGATTGCTCAGTGTCGGTTTCATTACTGAGTAGAGATGTTTATTCAACTGAAAGTAGTCAGTTGCTGTTATAGGCTTTTATTATGTTGCTCCTTCGTGATTGTGCTTGTCTATAAATTGGCTTATTGCCTTAATAGAAAGGTCGATATCTGAAGTTTGTTCCAGCCTAATTGCGAATGCCTTGATACCGTTTGGTGCCAATGGATACCAATTGTCAAAACCAGTCAACCATTTGATGACGCAGTCGGAACCGTTTTTTTCATGATCCTGATGATCAGGGTGCCGTTGCCGGGCTAAAAATCGTTGCGCTGCTATTTCAGTCGGGCATTGGCAGTACACTTCGATGACCTGATCAAAACTGCTAAACACCCAGTCACTAGGCGTTCCTGAAGAACTAGAACTTCCCGGAGGCTTCCAGTGTGAAACTAACACTACCTTGCCTTCAGAAATAGCCTGCTTTCTAAAAAGCTCGTCACTTTCACGGCTCAATATCTGGCGTGAGACACCATCACCATTTTGTTCGAACAGCTGTTCAAGGTAATCATCTTTGTCCAGGAACGGTATACAGCACCTTTCCGCTATGACCTTCCCAAACGTTGTTTTTCCGCTAGCGGGCAAACCACTTATCAATATTGCAGTTGTTTTCATTTGATGCTTCAGATCTTGTGGTGCGCCAGGAAACCCGACATTATCCAGCTATCATTGCAGATAAAACAGGTTTCGCAAAATGGAACAACAACATGTATTAATTAGCGCAGGTGCATCGGGTATCGGTAAGGCTATGGCCAGTGCTTTCGACGAAGCAGGAGCTGCGGTTTGGGTAGTAGATATTGATCAGAGTGCATTGGATACATGCCCCCGGCACTGGCAGCGTACTCAACTTAATGTCACTGATGAAACAGCAGTAAAAAACCTATTTGCAACTATCGGAAAAGAGTGGGGGCAGCTAGATGTGTTGTGCGCCAATGCCGGAGTAGCAGGGCCGACTGCCAAGCTTGAGGATATCCAACTGGCCGATTGGCAGCATTGTGTGTCGGTGAATCTTGAAGGGGCATTCTTGTTTGCTAAGTATGCGACGCCCTTGATGAAGGAACAGCAAAGTGGTTGTATGTTGCTAACTTCCTCGACTGCCGGAATCTACGGTTTTCCGAATCGCGCACCGTATAGTGCAGCCAAGTGGGGCATTATTGGTTTCATGAAAACGCTGGCTATGGAATTGGGACCCTATGGGATTCGCGCCAATGCGATTTGTCCGGGTTGTGTCGAAGGAGAACGAATTGAGGGGGTAATGGAACGTGAGGCGGCGGTGAAAGGCACCACGCGCGACGCTATTTTTGAGGCTTATGCCGGTGGTACTTCGATGCGTTGTTTTGTCGCGGCACAGGATGTGGCTGATATGGCGGTGTTTCTGGCATCTAAGGGCGCAAGGCGGGTGTCCGGGCAAGTGATTTCAGTCGATGGGCATACCGAAAACCCAGATCCTAAGGTGGGTAGTTTCGGATAGCTGAGATTGATTTCTTTAGCCCCTCTCCGTTTGAGGGAGAGGGGTTGGGGTGAGGGTGTTTAAAGGTTTTCACCTTCTGCGATACCCGCTTCTAATGAGGATAAGCCTTAAGATACTCTTCATAAGTACCATGGAAATTCACCAACTGCTGGTCTTTAATCTCAATAATATGCGTGGCTAGCGAGGAGACAAATTCCCGGTCATGGCTGACGAAGATCAGTGTGCCATCATAAGCTCTCAAACCCTTGTTAAGTGCTTCGATCGCTTCCAAATCAAGGTGATTGGTTGGCTCATCCATAATCAGCACGTTGGTGTCCATCATCATCAGTTTGCCGAACAGCAAACGATTCTTCTCACCACCGGAACATACCCGCGCTTTTTTGTTAGCATCATCCGCCGTAAACAATAAGCGCCCCAACATTCCGCGCACAGACAAGTCATCATGCTTAGCGGTACGCCACTGTGACATCCAGTCAAATATAGTCATGTCAGTATCAAAATCCGCAGTGCTATCTTGCGGACAGTAACCAATAGTGGCATTTTCAGACCACTTGATAGTGCCGTCTTGTGCGGTGATTTCATCCATTAAACAGCGCAGCAAGGTGGTTTTACCTACACCATTGTGGCCCATTACGGCTAGTTTGGCTCCGGCGTCGAGTAACAACTTGCCATCACTGAACAGTAAGCCTTCGTCAAAACCGTGAGCCACATCCTCCATCACCAAGGCCTGGCGATGTAGTTTTTTGCTCTGCTTTAAGCTAATGGAAGGCGATAGGCGGCTGGATGTTTTGACTTCATCGAGCTTGATTTTATCCATTTTCTTGGCGCGGGAACTGGCCTGTTTTGCTTTGGAAGCATTCGCAGAGAAACGGTTAACGAAGCCTTGTAACTCATCAATCTCAGCACTCTTTTTGGCGTTAGCCGTGAGTAGTTGCTCGCGGATCAATGTTGATGCTTCGACGAAAGCTTCATAGTTGCCGGGATAAACCCGCAGCTCGCCATAATCGATATCAGCCATGTGCGTGCACACCGAATTCAGGAAAAACCGGTCATGCGAGATAATGATCATGGTACTTTTACGATCATTAAGTACCGTGGTCAGCCAGTTAATAGTATCAATATCAAGGTTGTTGGTAGGTTCATCCAGCAGCAAAATGTCCGGGTTAGCGAATAACGCTTGTGCGAGCAATACCCGTAATTTCCAGCCCGGTGCGACTTGTTTCATTAGGCCAAAGTGAAAACGCTCTTCGATACCCGCCTGTAACAAAATTTCGCCAGCACGGCTTTCTGCGCTGTAGCCATCCATTTCTGCAAATTGGATTTCCAGCTCGGCCACCGCCATCCCGTCTGCTTCAGTCATATCGGGTTTGGCATAGATCGTGTCACGTGCCTGTTTCACCTTCCATAAATTGACATCACCCATGATGACCGCATCGACCACACTGTAATCCTCGAAGGCAAACTGATCCTGGCTCAGGGTGCCGATCGTTGTGCCGGGTGACAAGGATATATTGCCGCCACTGGGTGCCAGTTCGCCGCTCATGATTTTCATCAGTGTTGACTTACCGCTGCCGTTCGCACCGATCAGTCCATAACGATTACCGTTACTGAATTTAGCAGAAATATTTTCAAACAATGGGTCAGCACCAAACTGCATGGTGATGTTTGCTAGAGTAATCAAAGTGACTGTTTTCCTGAGTGTTATGTGGCTTTATTTGGCAGAAGCGAGATGATGGTTGTCGATGTGCTAATTGTGAGGCGCACTATAGAGGAATAGCACAGAAAAATCCTCCCCCGTCCGTCCTTTTTCAAAGGATAATATCAGAGGGGGAGGATGAAGCCGATTTAAGCGTTAACATCCACAACAACACGCCCTTTAACCTGGCCCTTCAGAATATCTTTACCCAAGCCGGGAAGGTCGGATAAGTTAGCAGGCTGCACCATCGCTTCCAGCTTATCCATCGGCAGGTCTTTAGCGATACGCTGCCAGCCACGTACACGATTTTCATAAGGTTGCATGACCGAATCAATGCCTAACAAATTAACACCGCGTAACAGAAAAGGAATGACTGTCGCCGGAAGATTAGCGCCACCCGCCAAACCAACCGCAGCGACCGAAGTACCATATTTCATCTGGCCTAACACGCGTGCCAGCATTGGCCCACCGACAGCATCAATGCATCCCGCCCAGCTTTCAGCTTCCAGAGGACGTTTTACGGTTTCGTTGATTTCTTCACGTGCAACGATCTGTGTTGCACCAAGGCTTTGCAGGTAATCAGCTGTTTCAGGGCGACCTGTGACTGCTGCAACCTCGTGGCCAAGGTTAGCCAGAATGGCCGTCGCGACTGAGCCTACACCACCGGCTGCACCCGTCACTAATACCGGGCCACTACCCGCAGTAAGACCATGATCTTCCAGTGCCATGACAGATAGCATTGATGTGAAGCCCGCTGTACCCACCGCCATTGCCTGACGTGTTGTAATACCTTCTGGTAAAGGGACTAACCAATCCGCTTTAACGCATGCTTTCTGAGAGTAACCACCCCACCAGGCTTCGCCTACTCGCCAGCCGGTTAAGACTACCTTGTCGCCCGGTGCATAACGTGGATCATCAGATGCTTCAACGGTACCGGCGAAATCGATACCTGGTACATGTGGGTAGTTACGAACCAGACCACCACCGGGGCCGATACATAAACCGTCTTTGTAATTCACGGTGGAGTATTCAACGGCAACGGTTACATCACCTTCCGGTAATTGTGTCGTATCTAATGTTTGTACCGACGCAGATGTTTTGCCTTCGTCGTTTTTCTCAACCAACAATGCCTTGAAACTCATGTGATCTTCCCAATCAGCTAAAATAGTTGCATTACTTTACGACTATTCAGACGTTTGTCAAAAGCCCATTATTCCATCAAAATTTCCAATGTAACTACTTAACTAATAACTCCCGAGGCACATTGGAAAGGCATTCGCCGCCTTGTGCGGTCACTGTTAGGCTCTCGGTCATCTCGAATCCCCAATCTTTAAACCAAATCCCCGGCATAAAGTGGAAGCACATACCTTCTTCCAGCACGGTGGTGTCCGTAGAGCGCAGGCTCATGGTGCGTTCACCCCAATCGGGTGGATAGCTAAGGCCAATCGGATAACCACAGCGGTTGTCTTTTTCGTAGCCATGTTTATGCAGATGATCAAAAAAGGCTTTCGCAACCTCGCCACAGGTATTGCCGGGTTTAAACATCTCCAGCGTGACTTCAATTGATTCAGCGATAACTTGCTCGATATCCCGGTACTTTTGCTCGGGCTCACCAAAATAAAGTGTGCGTGAGATAGGACAATGATAACGCGCATGTGCACCCGCCAATTCAAGGAACATGCCGTTATTATTTTCGATCATTTGCCCATCCCAGGTCAGGTGACAGGCCGATGCTTCAACACCCATGCCCATGAGCGGGACGATCGCGGTGTAATCTCCGTAATGTTCGGGTGTACCTTTTACTGCCGCATGCAAGATTTCTGCGGCCAGCTCATTCTTCCGCATACCGGGTTTCGCTACTTCCATTACTCGCTGATACACGGTTTCTATCACCTTACCCGCGTTACGCATCAGTTTAATTTCAGCGGGTGATTTCACAGCACGTTGCCAATTAATCAAAGCGGTAGCATCGTCAAATGATGCATCCGGCAATGTGGCGTATAAGGATTCCAGCGCTTTGGCCGAGAAGTAGTAGTTATCTTTCTCCAGCCCGATTTTCGCGGTATGTAGCTTGCGTTGCTTCAATATACCCGCAAGGTATTCCATTGGGTGCATGTCCGGGTTCTGGACATAATGATCGGGATAAGCAATCACTTCTTCATGGGGGAGGTCAGTGGTGATATGTGCGGCTGATGCATCGATTCCACGGCCATACCAGAACAGTTCGCCTTGCGAACCGATTACTACACACTGATGCACGTAAAATGACCAGGCATCGTATCCGGTTAGCCAGTTCATATTCGATGGGTCGTAAACGATGAGCAGATCCAGACCTTGTTCGATCATGGCGGCACGGGTTTTGTCCTGGCGTGCTGTGTATTCGCTGGCGGCAAAATGGCGGCGGGTTTCTAGCATGTGATTTCCTCCTCGGTGTTTTCTCGATCTTAGTCTTGTTACCACGATTTATGAAGTGGATTGCGGTCTGATAGGCATGAAAATATTTCACTTCCGGACATGGAAACCCCTGATTTCTACCGTGATAATGTGTAAGGTCATTTCTTGACCGAAATGGAGATACACGATGTCAGATATGTTGAATGTACTGGGTACTGAATTGGAGGAGTGCAGTACCGATCCCATGACGGGCTTTTTCCGTAATGGCTGTTGTGCTACGGGGCCGGAGGATCGTGGTTCGCATACGATCTGTGTACGGATGACGCGGGAATTTCTCAACTATAGTAAGGAACAGGGCAATGATCTTATTACGCCGGTACCGCAATTTGAATTTCCGGGATTGAGGCCGGGTGATCAATGGTGTTTGTGTGCGATGCGTTGGAAAGAGTCGTTTGAGGCCGGGGTTGCACCGAGGGTAATGTTGCGGGCTACGCATGAGGCGGCGTTGAAGGTTGTTGGACTGGATGATTTGAAATCAGTGGCCGGGGATTTGAATTAGGGGGCTTCAGCACTTCACATGCTTTAAGGCCCTTATCGTAAAAGTCGGGCTTCGACTCCGCTCAGCCGCAGTGCGACAGAAACGCGCCCTGAGCGGAGTCGAAGGGCATGACAAATGCACCTAACCATTTTTACAACACCCTCTTATGTTGTTGTGGAAAGAGGGTGTTAAGTGTTCTTATACAGCCACAGATTTATCTGCTTTGAACTGAGCATTAAACCAAACTTGTAAGGACTCTTTTTGCGCTGCATCCATGTGCAGGCCGGATTTAGTCCGCCGCCAAAGAATATCTTCCACATCCTGCGCCCATTCTTCCTGGATTAAAAAAGTCACTTCTTGTTCAGTCAGGTTGGCACCAAATTGCTGGCCCAGGTCAGATAGGCTATTGACCTCACCAAGCATTTCCCATGCACGGGTGCCATAACGGCGGATCAGACTGCTTGCCCATTTGGAGTCTATAAACGCATAGTCGGCCTGTAAACGTTCTACCTGTTCTTGTACATCACTGTGTGCGAAATCTCCTCCCGGTAAATGGGCTTGTTCTGTCCATTCTGAATCATGATGTGGCAGGTAGCCTGACAGTTTCTCAAGTGCATCTTCAGCCAGGCGTCGATAGGTTGTGATTTTACCGCCAAATATATTGAGAAGCGGAGTCTGGCCCGATTCATCACTGACTTTGAGCACATAATTGCGGGTAGCTTCTTGTGCCTCCGAAGCTCCGTCATCATATAAAGGTCGTACTCCCGAGTACGTCCAAACGACATCTTCACGTTTGACCGATTGTTTAAAATAAGTGTTCGCAGCATCACAAATGTATTGTGTTTCTTCTTCACTGATTTTTATTTCATCAAGACTATCTTTTTGGTCAGCATCGGTCGTGCCTAGTAGGGTGAAGTCCTGTTCATAGGGTATGGCAAAAATAATACGGCCATCATCATTCTGGAAAATATAGGAGCGATCATGTTCGTATAATTTAGGAACGATGACATGACTACCTCTTACCAGGCGCACATTAGCTTTCTTCGATTGTTTTAGGCCGGTTTGATCAAGCAGATCATCCACCCAGGGGCCGGCAGCATTAACCAGGGTTTTTGCTTTAATGGTGCGTGTCTGTTTATTGGTCGTGTCCTGTAAGGTGATGCTCCACACACTTTCTTCGCGTTGTGCTCCTATACAACGTGTACGAGTATGAATGTCTGCGCCATGGCGTCGCGCATCCAGCGCATTTAATACGACCAGCCGGGCGTCATCTACCCAACAATCAGAGTACTCAAAGCCTTTTTTGAAAGTGTCGATAAGGACATCACCAGTTTCATCTTTAATCAAATCGACGGTTTTTGTTGCAGGTAGCAGTTTTCTACCGCCAATATAGTCATAAACGAATAGGCCAAGTCTGAGGAACCAGGCGGGCCGTAAGGCTTTGTGATGCGGTAGAATAAAGCGCATTGGCCAGATGATATGAGGTGCCATTTTTAAGAGCACTTCACGCTCTATTAACGCTTTCCGTACCAGCATGAATTCGTAGTGTTCTAGATAGCGTAATCCGCCGTGGATCAGTTTAGTGCTGGCTGAAGAAGTGCCCTGAGCAAGGTCATCTTTTTCAGCGAGAAAAACCTTTAATCCCCGTCCGGCTGCATCGCGGGCGATGCCGCAGCCATTGATACCACCACCAATGATTGCGATGTCATAAATTACTTCAGTGTTTGTAGCTGTGGTCATGAAATCCCTTTCTCTTCGTCAGTCATTATTATTTTAGCTAATATGTTCGTTAACATTCGTTTTGTAAATAAAGTGTTCGTTATTTTTCTTTTTTTTTCGTTTTAGAATACCAGGTGAAGTATGAGTTCCTCATAGCCTATTCTAATCGTTACTAAATAACCCTCGGAGTCGCCTGTGGACTTATCTTTGCGTCAACAGCAGATCATGGCCGAAGCGCGTGATAAAGGGCAAGTATTGGTCGATGAACTGGTTGATTTATTTGCAGTCACCCCGCAAACCATTCGGCGTGATCTCAACGAACTGTGTGAACGGAATTTACTGGCACGTTTACATGGTGGGGCAGTCTTAGCCTCCGGGGTGGATAATATGGGCTATGAATATCGTCAGCATATCGCTTCCGGTGAAAAGCATGTATTAGCTCAGCTTTGTGCCCGACAGATTCCCGATAACAGTTCTTTATTCATTAATATTGGCACAACGACTGAAGCTGTGGCCCATGCATTATTGGATCATAGCAATCTGATGGTGGTGACCAATAACCTAAATGTGGCCAATATTCTGATTCAGAAGTCTGATTTTGAGGTGGTCGTTGCGGGTGGTGTTTTACGCCATACTGATCGGGCAATCGTCGGTGAGGCGACGGTAGATTTCGTTAAACAATTCAAATTAGATTATGCCGTGGTAGGCGCATCAGCATTGGATGAATCCGGTTCGCTACTGGATTATGACTACCGTGAAGTGCGGGTGACGCAGGCTATACTGGAGAATGCCCGTGAGCGTTTTCTGGTGACGGATAAAAGTAAGTTGGAACGTAATGCGCCGGTACGGGTTGCCCATGTATCACAACTTACCGGTTTGTTTATGGATCGCCTGGATTCGGAACAATTGATCGACATTTGTGCGCAGCATGATGTGGTTATACATACGGTTAGGTAAAGTCGTATTTATGTGACTTGCGCGCTGGTATACTCACGGCCCCTCTCTTTACTGACTGTCTGAGCTTCTATGCCATTTTCAAATCTTGGATTATGTGATCCTATTCTACAAGCGATTAAAGAGCTGGGTTATTCCACGCCTACGCCTATCCAGAAGCAAGCTATCCCTACTATTCTTTCGGGCAAAAATTTAATTGCCACGGCCCAAACCGGAACGGGGAAGACGGCTGCTTTCGTTTTGCCTATTTTAGAGATGCTTAAGGAGGGCGGTCAGCTTCGCGGAAAACGTATTCGTGCGCTTATTCTTGCGCCTACCCGGGAACTGGCGGTACAGGTTGAAGCTAATATTGCGGCATACAGTAAGCATTTAGACCTAAGCTCTATGGCCATCTATGGTGGTGTTGATACAGAGCCACAAAAACAGCGCTTGATTGAGGGTATCGATATCGTTGTCGCGACACCGGGCAGGTTGATTGATCTGATTCATCAGCGCGCGGTGCATTTTGATGAGCTTAAAGTGCTGGTCCTGGATGAGGCGGATCGCATGGTGGATATGGGGTTTATTGGTGATATAGAAAAAATCATCGAACGCTTACCCGAGGCACGGCAGAATCTATTGTTTTCGGCGACTATGAATCGGGACGTTCAGGAGATAGTTTACGGTTTTTCTGATGGCAGAATGAATGAAGTGGCGGCTGAGATATCTATTTCACCCAACGTGAAAGCAGCACCTTCGATCAATCAATGGTTGATCACGGTAGACAAAGACACGAAATCCGCGTTACTGAGCCACTTAATTAACGAAGAAAAATGGGATCAGGCGCTCATTTTCATCGAAAAGAAGCATGCTGCTGCTAAGTTGGTGGCCCAATTAGAAAAGCGGGGTATTGTTGCGGACTCTATTCATGGCGGTAGAAGTCAGGCGATGCGTGAAAAAATATTGGCTGATTTTAAATCGGGTGAGCTGAAGTATTTAGTGGCTACGGGTGTCGCGGCGCGTGGTATTGATATTGGTAAACTTAGCCGTGTTGTTAATTATGATTTACCGTTTAAGCCTGAAGAATACATTCACCGTATAGGCCGGACGGGGCGTGTTGATGAGACGGGTGAGGCTATTTCTTTTGTGGCATGGGGCGATTTTAAAAACTTGTGTGCGATTGAAAGCCGCTTGAATCACACCATTAAGCGAAAAGAAATTGAAGGGTTTACGGCTAGGAAGGAAGTGCCGGTTTCTATTTTGAATTATGTACGTAAGCGTAAGCCTGCGGGTAATGCTGCTGCTAAATCAGGACCTAAATCAGGTGCAGGGTCAAAGCCCTATGATAAGGCAGCGAGTAAAGTTCGAAGTGGTGGCGGGCGTTCTAAGGGGAAGAATGTTTGGGGGTAGGGGAGAGGTTGAGATATTTTTACAATAAGCCACCCAAAATAGAAATGTCATGCTTAAACGGGTTGATGATCTTCATCTGCCCAATTAACTGGCCATCCTGCATGTCCTCACTGAGCAGTAATGAGCAATCTTGAATCTGGGCTGCAGAAATGATCAACGAATCCCACCATGAAAACTGGTAACGATCTTGGATTTGCCAGGCATTTTCAATCACTGTGACGTCAACAGGAAGTGGATTCCATGCTGCTAAGTTGCGAACATCGTTACGGGCATCCGGGCGTGGGCGGGCCGGGTTTCAGGCGTTGTGTCACAGTAATATAATATTCATTCAGCGATTGAGCGCTGATTCTGCCCGTCTTTTGTTGCCATAGAATGCTTAACCATTGTTGTGCAATGGATTGCTTTTCTGCTTCGGAACTGTCTCTGGAGTAGATAAGAATATTGGTATCAACAAAAACCTTAGCGCTCATACAAACTATCCCGGTCAGGATACGATTCGTCTTTTGATTTTAAAGGCGTAGCTGGACTCGATAGAAATTGTTGCATAGCGGCGGCATAACCTTCTTCCTCATGCATGCGCTTTTTTAGTAGCCTGCTCAACATTGCGTGAAACGCTGACATCATTTTTTGCTGCCCAGACACGCGTCCATTGCGCGACCTCATCGTCCAGTGAAATAGTAATATTTTTCATTACACAAACTTCGTGTTACACAAGAATAGTGTTAATTGTAGGTGGGTTTGGTGGGATTTGGCAACTTTGGATCTCAAGGTCTCAAGGCCGATCACACAAAAAGTCGTTAATGTATGGCGCATAAGCTGCCGGCTTTTGAACTGGCCCCATATGCCCGGCGTCATCGACGATCTTTACACTTACGCTTGGTAAGAGATTCCCCAGACGCTTGATAACAACTTTTGCCGGAGGCGGCGTCAATTCCCCCTGAATCAGCAGTACGGGTAAATCTAAGCCCCTATACTGCTCCACTGGCGTAGTGTCACGCGCTACCGCGAGCGTATCAGCACTAATTTGCTCAATCTGCTGCAATAAGGCCTTTTGCATTGGCTCGGGTAACTTCGTCCATTCCACACCATTCCAGTAAGCAATAAACTGTGCAAGCGCTTGTGCCGGATCACCATCACCCTGAAGTGCTGCATCTAATGCCAACACTTTATCCAGGTCTTCAGCCTGTATCACTTTATCCTCCGCAGACTCCAGCACACTGAATGCCACCGGTTCAATCGCTATGACTTTAGCTATTGGCCACTGTTTGCTCAAGGTGGTTAGCAAGCCCAAAAAGCCTCCCATTGAATGACCAATAATCACAACTGACTGATTAGGTTTGCAATGCGCCAGGAGTAGGGCGTCAATGATCAAGCGATGTTGCTGTATGGCATTGTGTTCATCAGCCATACCAGGCTTTAAGCGAGTCTGCCCATAGCCATTCAAATCAGGAATCAGCAATGGCTCTCTCAGTTGTAATAACTGCCCCAGTTTTGCCAATGAACGTGAGCCACCTCCCGCACCGTGTAGCAGTACTGTCAGCGGTGCCTGTTTATCCTGTGGTTCGCCGTTAGTGCATTGCAAGCCACTAATAACGCCCATTTCGGTATCCAGTAACAGAGGGACTAAATCATTATTTACGAGCTTAGCATTAGACATCGTTCATCCTCCGTGCCCCCGGTTCAATCGTGGGAGCTGCCGCATTCAAGCCATCACGTGCAAACCCTGCCGCAGACTTATACTTAGCCATAAACTCATTACGTTCCTGAGCAGGAACCACATCATCAATAGAATCAAATTCCCCGCCACAGCGCTCATTCACCAGATTCAGCAAGCCAAATGGCCCGGCTCCCCGGTTGCGTAGTACCAGTGCTGAAATGGGTTCGCATAACTCAGCATTAAACGCTGCCAGTGCAGCAGACGTCACTCCATACTCCAGAAACTTAGCGCCCAAAATACGCGCATCAATAATGGCCTGACTCGCCCCATTAGAACCCGTCGGGTACATCGCATGTGCCGCATCACCCAACAGTAACACTGGCCCATCAACCCAGGTATCCACCGGATCACGGTCAATCATCGGATTCTCAAATCCGACATCAGCGCCTCGAATTAACGCGGGAACGTCCAGCCAATCATAAACCCAACCATCAAAGTGATGGATAAAATCATCTATGGCCACTGGTGTGAACCAGCCTGTATTTTCATGGGCGGACGGATCGTCATACGTCACCTCAGCAATCCAGTTCGTCAGCGCCAGCCCTGTGTCCGGGTCGGGTGGTGATATGGGGTAAATCACCATGCGCTGTCGGTGAGTACCTAGGCCGATAAAGGAAGAGCCTGTGCGCATCGGTTTGGCCAATGACGTGCCACGCCACATAACCGCACCACCCCAGTGAATCGGTGGTTGCTGTGGATGCATTTGCGCGCGAATATTGGAGTGAATACCGTCTGCGCCGATTAAGACACTGCCAGTTTCCACGCTGGTTCCCTGCTCAGTTTCCAGCGCCACAGACACCGTTCCGTCAGCGTTGTTTGTATAGCCGGTTGCCCGATAGCCGCAGCGTACGGCATCTTCACCGGCCAGTGCGATAAAGCGCCGGTAAAGGGCCATATGAAACTCACCACGATGCGCGGCGTATTGTGGCCAGTGGTAGCCTGCCGATGTGCCGCGAGATTCAGCATAAATTTCCTGCCCTTGAAGCCCGACTAATGCCCATTCTTTAACGGATACGCCGAAGCTATCTAAATCCTCCTGAGTGAAGCCGAGCTCAAACAGCTCACGTACGGCGTTGGGTTGGATATTGATGCCGACACCGAGAGGTTTTAGCTGTTTTACTGACTCGAAGACGACGCACTCTATACCGATTTGGTGCAAGGTTAATGCGAGTGATAAGCCACCGATACCGCCACCGGCGATGAGTACTTTATTGGCTTTCATGATTTATGAGTGTCCCTTGGGTTGATGTTAAGTCGAAGAATCAACCTGGTTTATAGTCCCGGTTAGCCTCCGGGTCTTCCACCGAATGACCCAGTGCTTCAAT
This sequence comes from Caprella mutica, assembly GCA_947561585.1. NCBI lineage: Eukaryota > Metazoa > Arthropoda > Malacostraca > Amphipoda > Caprellidae > Caprella > Caprella mutica. The sequence continues at coordinate 165,157 of CANNZV010002782.1, read as the reverse complement.
CTCATCCCACAGCGCCTGAGGAATCTCAGCAGCCACCCAGCTCAGAGTTTCTTCAACATGCGCACGATCAGACACACCAACAATCGTGGACGCAATACGTTTATCCCGCAGTGAGAATTGCAGCGCCACGGTTCCGGACGCAACACCATGGCGGGCACATACAGCTTCAATTGCCCGCACCGGAGCTAGCATATCGGCATCAGCCAATTGATAAGTCAGTCTGGGCATATTGGCGCTGCCTTCCGCGAGCACGCCACCGGCATAAGGTGCAGCGTTAAGAATCGCGATATTTTCGCCATACGCATAGTCGAACATCGCATTGGCTGAGCGATTCAGCAGTGTATAACGGTTATGGCTAATCATTGCATCAAACGGCCACTCCTTCAGGATAGGCAACATCATATCGACATTTCCCATAGCCAGGCCAATTGCCTGCGCGAGGCCTTCTTCTTTTAATTTGAATAATTCGTCCAGCGCACCACCGCTCGCCGTTATCTCATTCAAATCACGGGCATGTTCGGGGTCATGTAAGTGCAGCAGTGGAATCTGCTCCAACCCCAGGCGAGTCATACTTTCTTCCAGCGACTGGCGCACCCGACTGGCATCAAAACGCCCGGTGTCCATATCCCGATCCAGCTTGGTCGATAATACAAAGCCTTCAGGGAGGCCGCCCAGTTCACGCAACGCCATTCCAATGCGTGCTTCACTGTTGCCGAAACCATAGTTGTTGGCGGTATCCAGAAAATTCACCGGGCTGGCAAATACATCACGTAGCGCTGCCAATGCCTGCGCTTCACTGACTTCATGGCCGTAGGTATCCGGCATATTACCCAGCGGAGCTGCTCCGAAACTGATCGGTGTAACACTTAGTCCGGTTTGTTTAATTTGAACCTTGTCCATTGTTTTCCCTTATTTTGGTCAGATGGTTAAAAGCTTCGACTAAATGCCGGGAGTGCTCTTCAATAATGGCTTCAACTGCTGACATATCTTCGTTGTCACAGGCAGTTAACAGTGCGATATGTTCGTCCATCGAACGATCGATGGTGTTGTTCTTTGTGCTAAATAAGTGCGTACGTAATGCCATCAATGGGCCAATGGTGCGTTGGTATGTTGCTGCGATTGACCGATTCCCACCACATTGAATCATTGTGTTATGAAAGGCCATATCAGCTTTGGTATAGCCATTAGTATCCGCTTTGGTAATAGCAGTCTGCATCTTGGTTACTTCAGCTGCCATGCCTTTAATTAAAGGTGTTTTGCTCTCTACGATCGCACGGCGGACAGAGGCTATTTCCAGAATACTGCGATGCTCGCACAGGTCATCCACTTCTTTCAGGTCTGGTGTGAATACAAAGGAGCCACGCTTGGGGGAAATGTTAACCAAACCCTCGGTTTGCAATGCAGCCAGTGCGTCTCTAACAGGGGAGCGACTAATCCCAAGAGTGTCAGCCAATCGCTGTTCAGATAGTTTGCTACCTAACGGCAACTGCCCTGAAATGATTGCGGTGCGAATACTATCTACTGCCGTTTCCATGAGAGAGACTGGCTGGTTGATTTTCTTCAAATTGTACTCCATCAAACAGGTTTCACTCTTCCGGTATTGGCGGCCTATTCTATCATACCCAAGGAGAGTAAGTGCCTCTCGGACAATTGGGTGGGATTTGTGTTGCTTGACTATACTACCATGTAACATGGTAGATTAATGCCGTGTTTGATGTCTATCAACCGGAGGAAGTTGTGTTTGTGAATCCTGATGGATTACTGAAACAGGTCGCTGGCTTGCGCGAGCGTGCGGTTAAACGTTTAGCTAATGCGACGCAGGCAGTCTGTTGTTTAAAAGATGGTTTATCGTTTAGCAACTTTTACTCCGCGCAGTTGTACGGCAAGATCGCCTATCATGATTTTGAAGGCATCACTGTACATCGCGGTGAAGGTGACCGTATTCTGGCGAGTGCTAATCAGCAGCCGGTTTTATTATTGCGTAATCATGGCCCGGTGGTGATCGGTGCTTCATTAGCGCAGGCGTTTTCATTGATGTGGTTGGTTAACCGGGCTTGTGAGGTGCAACTCGCGTCACAGTCGATGGGGCCGGTGCAGGATATACCCACGCGAGTACTGGAAAAGTGTGTCGCTGATTCATTGAATTTTAACCCAAAGTTTGGTGCGGGTGAGGATGCGTTGGCCGCGTATATAAGGATTGTAGAACGGCAGGATCCTTCCTATAAGTATTGATAAATCGCCGTATTTTTAGCTGTATTGCCCTGGGCAGAACGTCCGTGGCATAACATTCAGGAAAGTGTGTTGCTCATTCAACAGCATTTTGTGGATTGTATTCGTAACGGTCAACAACCGGAGAACAACGGACACGATAATTTGCAAACGCTTAGTTTGGTTGAAGCGGCTTATTTATCGGCCAGTGAGCAGCGCAGTGTTGAGCTTAATCAGATATAGGCACTTATAAGAGAGCTATCCTGTTTTTTGGTTGATTGCTGCAAGAACCCCATCCCAGAATTCTATCCGGGCCATTATTGCTTGATTTGCAGCATCAATCGCTTCCTGAATTTTTCTATCATCGCCATCGCACAGGCTGTTGAGAAGCTTTAGTGATAGCGGGGCATGAAAGTCCTCATCCAGTTGTATATGCTTGTTAAGGTAGAAATGGAAAATCGGCGCATCCTTATCAGTAATACCTGTTTTCCTGAGAATTGCCCGAAACATACCGGGAATAATATGTTCTCTGCCTAATGCTAAAGCTGCGGCAACCTGGTGAGGTTTATTGTTTTCTATAAACTGAAATGTTGTTGATGTAAAAGCGCGGGAAGGGGCAGGCACCTCGGGCATTGCCAGTGCCTTGTTTATGCCTTGTTCCTGAACGGTATGAATAAATTGTGAAGACACGGTAATGTCTGCACCTACTTCGCTCATAGCCTTGTGATACAACTCAAAATGACTCGAATACTCACCCGGGATGTTTGTTTCATCGGATTCTTCTTCAAGAACCAATTCATTTATAAATCTTCTTACACTGCCGTCACCTTGCGGTGTCCATGGGTACTTTGTGGGTGCAACCTGATACTGGAGATACTTTATAAGAGACATGAAGTCCCATACGGAATAAACGTGATGTTCCATAAAACATTGCAGATCTTCAATGCTTGAAACAGCTTCGTATATCGGATGGTTTTCAAGTTGACTCTTGAAAGGTAAAGTAATCTCACTTGTAATTTGCTTTGGCATATAGTCTCTATTACTTGTCTAACACTCGGCATCCGATGCCAGGTCGGCGTAGGTCGTACCGAGAATAAATTTCTTATTGACCACAATCATGTGTACGCCCCATTATTGATTGCAATCGTAACAGTCAGACACAGTAAATCAAACTTGCCAACCCTGGTTTAGCTAGGGCAGTTTATCTACTGAGTGCTTTACCGGAAAAATAGCCCGTCATCATTCCGACAGCGGGTATAGAGAGAATTAGCCAAAGTAAGTATTTCACTGCGTGCTTCATCCTTGGTACATGCTGATTGTGACCCTTTATTATCAGAGCAGAATGTTCAAGAACTATGGAATATCAGACCCGATTCACCGACCCGGCTTTGAAAGTACTGTTTTGGGAATGCTAGCTTAGTTTTAGATGGTTTTACGTTAGATCACCGCATAATAAGCAATCTCAACCGCCGAAGCACGGCGGATTCCGGCACAGACAAAAATCGTATGATTAACCCATGCATAACGTTCATCCCCACTCTCCAATCTCGCAGTAGTGCGCATGTAATATTCAGAAGGATCAACATCCTCACCCGCAGCCAGCCGCTTAATCACTTCCGGTGGCCCATGGCGACTACCAACATTTACGATCTCAATCACCGTACCTTCCACTGTTTTTACCGCATAGCGCGTGTCGAGATCCGCAGCCCCGTCAGCATAAACAGTCTGCCAGTCAGCACCCAGGTTCAGTACCTCGCCCTTAATATCCGGCCCCAGTGCCTGACCACCAATAATAGGGATGATGCGCCGAAGCCCGGCACGTCCCTGGCCCATTTCGATAGGCGCACCCAGCTCCACAGTTAAAGTGAAAGAGTGACGTAAACCCGGTGTCGGAATATTCAAAATGATGCCTCCAAATTAATCGCCAGCAACACCTCTCCCGCCTCACACACCGTCGTCGCATAACCCGCAGCCTGAGAACCATAAGTAATAATAAAGAAACGCACCAACTGCTGAAGCTGCCGGTGATAAGCTTCATCACCCTCACCACTGTCCAGCTTAGTTTGCGCCGCCAACGCCAAACGGCACATCTGCCAGCTACCCGCCACCGTACCCAGTAAATAAAGAAACGGCACAGCACCCGCCAACACCTGAGCCAGACCCTCACGCCCCTGCGCCAGCACCCAATTCGTCGTTGTTTGCAACACATCCAGTTGCGCACTCAGTCGCTTAGCCAGATCACGCAACGCATCCTCTTGCTCCAAAAGGCTCACCGTGCCGCGCATATCCTCCATCAGCTCAAGCAAGGTCGCCCCTTGCTCACGCAATATCTTACGCCCGATCAGATCATTAGCCTGAATTCCGGTAGTGCCCTCGTAAATCGTAATAATCCGCGCATCCCGGAAATACTGTGCAATGCCGGTCTCTTCCACAAAGCCCATGCCACCAAACACCTGAAGCGCATCATCACAGACTTCGTTCCCAACCTCAGTACACCAGCCCTTAGCCACCGGCATCAACAAGTCGATATAACGCTGATGTTTTGCTGCAATCGCCTCATCGCTGTGATGCTTTGCAATATCAAACCAGCCTGCCGCCGTATAGAGTAAGGTACGCATCGCCATCACCCGCGCCCGCATACCGATCACCTGCCGCTTTACATCGGGATGTATCAGAATAGGCTGGCCAGTTTTACCACTGACCGCATCGCGCCCTTGCACACGAGTCTGTGCATAGCCCAGGGCATACTGATACGCCCGCTCCGCCAGTGCCACACCTTGTACACCGACCCCAAAGCGCGCCTCATTCATCATAATGAACATGGTTTCCAGACCACGGTTCGGTTGACCGATCATATAACCCACCGCACCGCCATTATCGCCATAACTCAGCGCACAGGTCGGACTGCCATGAATACCCATTTTATGTTCGATACCAATACAGCGGATATCGTTCTTATCGGCTGGATTTCCATCAGCATCCAATAGATATTTCGGCACAATAAACAGCGACAAGCCTTTAACGCCTTCGGGTGCATCCGGTAAACGCGCCAAGGTCAGATGGACGATGTTCGGGGCTAACTCATGCTCACCGTAAGAAATGTATATCTTCTGCCCGGAGAGCTTATAACTGCCATCAACCTGTGGTTCCGCTTTGGTACGTGTTGCTGCGAGATCCGATCCGGCTTGTGGCTCAGTCAAATCCATCGTGCACGCCCACTCACCACTCACCACCTTATGCAGCCAGGTTTGCTTCTGCTCATCGCTGGCGGCAATCAGCAAAGCTTCGGTCTGGCTAATATTGAGCTGTGGCAGCATGGCAAAGGCCATATTGCTGGAGAACCACATCTCCCAGGTTGGTGTTGACAACAACTTAGGCAAACCTTGTCCACCGAATTCAGTCGGCGCGGCCAGGCTGATCCAGCCCAACTCACAGAACTGCTCATAGGCTTCACACCACCCATCAGGCACCTGAACCTTGCCATCGTCCAGGCGGCAACCCTGAAGATCGCCCTGTTGATTGATCGGGGCCAATACAGTCGATGCAAACTTACCGGCTTCATCCAGAATCGCTTCAGCCATATCGGGTGTGGCGGCTTCACAATCTGGTAATTCACCAATCGTTTCCAATCCGGCCAGTTCAGTCAGAATAAACTGCATATCGCGCAGTGGGGGAGTGTAGTCAAACATGGGTTATATCCTATTGCCGGCTTATCGTGGAGCCATACGTAATGCACCATCCAACCGGATCGTCTCGCCATTAAGCATCACATTGCCAATGATGTGTTGCACCATCGAGGCATATTCATCAGGTTTGCCGAGACGCGGAGGGTAGGGCACGGAAGCACCCAGTGACTCCTGCACTTCTTCTGGTAGCGACTCCAGCATAGGCGTCAGAAATAAACCCGGTGCAATTGTCATTACACGAATGCCTTGTCGGGACAAGTCGCGTGCCATCGGTAATGTCATCGATACGATGCCGCCTTTTGAAGCCGCGTAAGCTGTTTGGCCAATTTGCCCATCGTAAGCTGCGACCGAGGCCGTGTTGATAATCACACCGCGTTCGTTATCTTCTAACGGCTCATTGTCTTGCATTGCTGCGGCTGCAAGTCGTGCCATATTGAAACTACCGATCAGATTGACCTGAATGGTTTTACTGAAAGCATCCAATGGGTGTGGGCCGTGCTTGCCGACTGTTTTGGCTGCACCACCGATACCGGCGCAATTGACTAAACCGCGTAGATTGCCGAAGTGACTGGCTGCCAGATCGACTGTGGCCTGGCCTTCTTCTTCGCTGGTGACATTGGTGCTGCTGAAGATGGCATGTTCGCCCAGTTCGCTGGCCAGTGCTTCGCCTTGTTCGGTGCTCATGTCGGCGATGACTATGTTTGCGCCTGATGCGTGTAGGGTGCGTGCGGTGGATGCGCCTAAGCCGGATGCGCCGCCGGTGATGATGAAGGTGTTGTTGGTGATTTCCATGTTATTAAATTACCTCTTCAGAATATCTTGCGTCTCAAAATTAATATAAGCACTTAGACCATCTATGTCTGGAAAGAGCGTAGCTCTACTAATACCGTAGTCATTCAAATGCTTAAGGCAATCCCATTTGAATTTAGCTGGAATAACTAGTTGTGAAAGGTTTGGCGTGTCTGGAAGAAACTCTGTCGGCTCAGGTTTGATTTCTTGATTAGGTGGGCCATGAACAGTAAACATGCCTCGTTGATGCAATATCCTTGGTGATAACGCACGTGGTATAAACCCAAAGCCAAGAATTTCAGTGTCTAAAGGGATAACATCAGTTTCAACAAATCGCGGTGGCATATAGCAATAAACACACCCGTCTTCTTCAAAATCTGCTGAGCATGCAAAATAAACTGCTACCAATGGATTAATAGTCCAATCTAGCAATCTAGTAGCTAACCCATGGTGCTGAGCTACCGCTAAGCATTCCCAGTCATTTGAAGGAAGGTTATCTAAATATGCGATTGCTTGAGTGCGCCAGTAGTTAAAACGAGCTATATCTCTTGATTTTAGAGATTGGCCTTGAGTATGTGGTAAATAATAATCATCTCTTCCTGCTGTTGGAATCAATTTATATGATATTTTTGAGTGTCCTCTGTACCACCATCCAACTGGTGGATGTGGACGGAACCTACGAAAATATCCATGAATTTGAAGAATGTTCTCTACAGTATAAGTCTCAATTTCCATAGATTTAAATACTGCTATGCTGCTTCAGCAACATCGGGTTCATCAAGAAATGCCAGCACTATATCTTCTTCAGAAATCCCAGCTTGCATAAAATCATGATTCCTTGCTCAATACCATCATATTCGATAACAACTTTGTTATCTTGAATCACAATATAGATAAGGTTTCCTCTTACCCGGCGCCCACGATCCCAGCCGCTCTGCATCAATGCATAACGATCATTAGCTTCATCAAACACTACATCCAGCCGGATATTGCCATGTGACGGGCGCAGCCGGGCATAGTTTTGCAGAACGTGTTTTACGATTTCTCGGTATTGTGCTGTATCCATTTTTCCACCTCACATGTTTCTGTATTCACTACCAGAAGATTCATTGGTAATTCTCTGATCACAAGTTCTCCAACTGGCTCAGAGAAAATTTCATCATAAATAATATGCGATACAGCCAGATAAACAGTACGCTCCGGGTCAAGTTGCTTCAGCAATAACTGATATAGCACATACTGCCCGATTGCTTGTTCAAGGCTATGCATAGCTGATTTGCCACGAAATTCTTTAATCTCTACTGCAATCTTGCTGCCTTTACGCTGCGCTCCAATAAAGCGAGCCTGTTGTTTGGTGGCGCCAAGATCAACAAAAAGAAAGCGCTCGCCATACGATATAACATAGGGATCGTCGGTCACCTGCCAGCCATTCTCGGTTAAAGCCTGTTTGACCCGTTCATGAATTTGATCCTTTTGCGGCATATCGCGCTTTCCTAAACATGTTGATGTTCACCAGATTAACACAGGTACATTCGACTATGTTCTTGGCCCTTTACCCTTACGCGTCAAAAATTCCCCAATCCGTTCCTGTACCTCAGGACTAGTCTGAGTCAGTGCCGCAGTCAGCGATTCCGTAAATAATCCATCATCCGAAGCCATATTATGAATCCGCGAAATAGCCGATACCATCGCCCAATTCGCCATCGGCGCATTCTCAGCAATCCGCAATGCCAGTTCCTGCGCCTTCTGCAAGCTTTCACCTGCTCCAACCTGATAGTGCGCAAGACCTAACTGCAAGCCTTCATCAGCTTCCAGAACCCGACCGGTCAGCATCATTTCGCACATACGTCCGGGGCCAACCACTCGTGATACACGTACAGAGGCACCACCGCCGACAAAAACACCATGCCGCCCTTCGGGGAGTTGGTAAATGGTATTGGGTTCTGACACGCGGACATGTGTTGCTGTAGCCAGCTCCAGTCCGCCACCAATCACCGCACCCTGCATCGCACAAACTACCGGGATGCCACCGTTTTCAATGCGGTCAAATATCCGATGCCATCCCCGTGAATGCTGCATGACTGCGAAAGGTTCCCGGTGTTGCAGTTCGGACAAATCCAGACCGGCACAAAAATGCTTGCCTTCCCCGTTCAGAATGATCACCCGCGTGCCTTCCGGTGTTTCATTAAACGCTTGCTCTACCGCTCCTAATAAGCGGTCGCTGATAGCATTACGTTTTTCCGGACGGTTCATGGTGATGGTGTAGATGTTGTCCTCAAACGCCGTTTTTACCAGTTGCTCGCTCATGCGGCTTCCTTGTTGTCTAACTTACTTTTTAAGCCGAGTACACGCATGGCATTTTCCTTAAAGATGAGTGGCTTCATTTCTGGCTTAAACCCCGCCACTTCGTAATCTTTCATCCAGCGATCAGGGGTGATCAGCGGGAAATCAGAACCAAACAGCACCTTTTTCTTCAACATGGTGTTCGCGTATTGCACCAATTCTTTTGGAAAATACTTGGGTGACCAGCCGGATAAGTCGATAAAGACATTCGGTTTATGCATGCACACTGAAAGCGCTTCGGCCTGCCATGGCCAGGAAGGGTGCGCGATAATAATCTTCATATCCGGGAAATCTGCGGCGACATCATCAAGGTGTATAGGGTTGGAGTATTTCAGGCGTAAACCACCACCGCCCGGCACACCTGTACCAATACCGGAATGTCCGCTGTGGAATATCGCAGGCAGCTTGTATTCAGCAATCAATTCATAAAACGGGTAGGCCATGCGGTCATTAGGGAAGAAGCCCTGTACCGTCGGGTGAAATTTAAAACCCTTGATGCCAAAGTCTTCGATTAAGCGCCGGGCTTCACGCAGTCCCATCTTGCCTTTATGCGGATCAATACTGCCGAAGGCCATCATCATGTCGCTGTTTTCCAGCGCGGCTTCGGCGATTTCCTCGTTGGGTATGCGACGGCGGCCCATTTCAAACTCAGCATCCACCGTAAACATCACCAATCCGATCTTACGCTCACGGTAATAAGCTATGGTTTCGGGAATGGTGGGGCGCTCAGTAAACTTAAAGTATTTTTCGGCGGCTTCGTCAAACTCTTTACCAAAATCGTCTACCGGACAACGGCATGAGACTTCTGCGTGGGTATGAATATCGATGGCGACTAAATCGTCCACGTTCATGTTGGTTTCCTTACAAGCTTAATAATACGATCGACGGGTTGGTCGTTTAGAAGGCTTCAATTAGCACAGCACGGTGTTGCAACACGGCACGCTGGTTAATCGAACCCTTATCAGTAATTTCATTTTTAGCGCCAGAAGGCGGCACATCGAGCATCATCATGCGTGCGACCCGACTGGCTGAGCCGGTGGCGTGTTGGTTGACCCGCGTTAGCATTGATTGGAAAAAGTCCATGACTGCGGGCTGGTATACAACGTCTTCCGTGGGGGTGCCTTCCTCCGCCCCTGCGAGTTGTAATACATGCTCCATACGCGGAATAAGCAGCGCGCCAATGCTGCCGCGGTTAATCCCGGTAATGACGGCATCCTGCACATACGGTGCGCCCCTCAGCAATCAGCCGCGCCCGCAATGGTCCAACACTCACAAAGGTGCCGGAATTCAGTTTGAAGTCTTCCGCAATGCGACCATCGAACATACAGCCAAGCTCAGGCTCATCCGGGTCAGCAAAAGCCACCGCATCACCTGTGCAGTAAAAACTGTCTTCATCGATCACTTCAGCCGTTTGTACCGGGTCGCGCCAATAACCGGGCATCACATGTGGGCCACGAAAGCGAACTTCCAGTTTGCCATCGACCGGCACCAGCCTTGCTTCACAGCCAGGATTCGGAATACCAATATAGCCTGATCCAATCAGCGGGCCACCGGTAAACATCGCGGTGGGTGAGGTCTCAGTCATGCCCAGTCCGGTTACCACCCGAATACGATGTCCACAGTGAGCTTCACTGACTTGGTCCAGTTTATCCCAGGCTGACTGTGCTAAACCGGCCCCGGCAAAAAAGAAGGTTTCGATCTTGCTATAAAAGCATTCCCGTAGTTCAGCATCCTGTTCTAATGCATCGGCCAGCATCTCCCAACATTTCGGTACATCAAAATGGAGGGTGGGAGAAATCTCTTTTAGGTTTTTCAGGGTTTCCGCGAAACCGGCTTCGGTGGGCTTGCCATCATTAATGTATAGCGTGCCACCGTTTATACAGAACGAGACCCACATTGTGGCTACCACCAAAAGTATGATTCCAGGGTAACCAGTCGACAATAACCGGCGGCTGTTCACCCAAACCTGCCAGCGTTTGCAGCAACATTTGCTGATTGGAACACAGCATGCGTTGTGTGGTGGTGACCGCTTTAGGCATTTAGTGGAGCCGGAGGTGAATACAAATTTGGCAACAGTGTCCGGCCCGATAGCATTATGCACGTTATCAATGTCAGTGGGGGGCGTTGCCGCCAGCTCACTGAGTGTGATGCTATCTCTACCGGCTACCTGTTCCTGGTCCAACACGATCTTTACATCTTCGGCAAACACTGCATTGATGGCTTTCTCATACTTCGCTCCGTCACTGGCGTATACCAAACCGGGCGTCAGTAAATCTGCCATGTGGCGTAATTTCGCGAAGTCACTGGACATGAGGGAAGCCATTGGCGACACCGCACAATAAGGCACACCTGCATACATTGCGGCCAATGCCATTTGTAGATGCTCAAGATCATTTCCGGATAGGATCATTATCGGGCGATCCGGCGATAATCCAGTTGTGATAAGCCCTGAGCAATTGAGCGTACACGGTCAAGCATTTCGGCATAACTGATATGCTGCCATGCTCCCGAGGCATCACGTTTAGCGGCCAAAGAGCGTTCCGGGTAATCTTTGGCGCCCGATACTAAGCGTTCAGTTAATTTGTCAGGATAGTCCTGTAGTGCGGTTTTAGGGTGGATCTCCCAGCCGCCCTCATCCAATTGAGTAACATCCGCCTGTGTTCCACCGATGGTAGTAGGGCGGTATAGGCCTGAGTTGTAGTCGACGCGTGTTAAAGCCATTTTCTCCTCCAAGAGCTTAATGGTTCAGCAAAATTATCACCTAGCTAACTAACTTGTCAAACAGTTGTTCAATAAGTTAGTTTCATTTATAGTAATAACGCACATGAAAAGATTTCACCCCCGAGCATAGAAGTCTTCGACTTCTACATTAATAATCATCCACCTATTAATAAGCATTTAAGAGGCGCCGTGAAACAATCAACATCCCTCACACCTCCGGTTTTTAAAGACAATCATTACCGGAACAGGAAGTATTGCGTTTTTGCACGTGAACAGCCGCAATTGGGTCAGGCGGCGGTTGCGCAGCTATTGCAGCAATCCGGCATGCAGATTTCTGCATCCGGGGTGCGGTATATCTGGAAAAAGCACAATCTGGAAACCACGGCAAAGCGTTTACAGGCAATGGCAGCAGGTGATACGGGACAAGCCCTGAGTGAAAATCAACAACGTTTGTTGGATCGTAATTTACTGACCCGTAATTTACAGAAAGAGGGTAGTGAAGGGGGAGAGGCAGAAAACGGGCGACGCAGTATTTTGCTGAACACAGCCGCAGAGCTATTTGCCGAGAATGGTTTTGATCGAACCTCTATACGGATATAGCGAGTCAGGCAGGTCTGCTACCCGGATCGGTATATCACCACTTCACCTCGAAAACGGAGCTTTTCCTGACGATTCATCAGGATGGTTTTAATACGGTGATGGCACGGGTCAAAGAGGCGGCTAATGATGGCACTGATCCCTGGGATAGCCTGGTTCGGGCGTTGGGGGTGCATATTGGCTGTATGGTGGGTGACTCTTCGCCCGTACAACGATTAACAGGCCAAAGTCTGGCCATGACTGATCATCCTGACTTGCGTGAAAAAATCAGGCCTTACCGTGATGCCTACGAAAACATTATCCGTGAACTGATTGATCAGTTGCCCTTATCGAATGATAGCGACCGGACTTTATTGCGCCTGACCTTGCTGGGGGCCAGTAACTGGGTTTTCCTTTGGTATCGGGAAGGCAGAAAAACACCTTGGAATCGCTCATGCCATGGTGAGTATGTTGCGCAATGGGGTTGGCTAGGAGGCTGTTCCCGGAAAGCTTCCCGGAAGTAACGTGAGTGCTCAATACATATTGATATAGCTAGTGAAGGAAGATTCTTATGCAGTTTCATCTCAATGGCTTTAAGCCCGGCGATCCACACCTTGCTGAGCAGGTGCAAAACCTGACGGAGGTCTCGGGCGATGCGCAAACTAGTGTGCAAGCCTTAGCTGGCCAGAAAGTTGATGTGCTGATTATTGGCAGTGGCCCTGCTGGCCTGACGCTGGCAACACAGCTGTCTGCCTTTCCGGATATTAATACCCGTCTGGTCGAACAGAAACCCGGCCCGCTGGCACTTGGCCAGGCTGATGGCATTGCCTGTCGTTCGATGGAAATGTTTGAGGCTTTTGGTTTCGCTGAAAAGGTGGCAAAAGAAGCTTACTGGGTGAATGAAACCAGTTTCTGGCGGCCCGATGAGTCAGGCCAAATTGGCCGCAGTAACCGCATTCAGGACGTAGAAGACGGTCTCTCTGAATTCCCGCATGTCATCCTGAATCAGGCTCGGGTGCATGACTTTTACCTCGAAACGATGCGTAACTCGCCACGTCGCTTGGAAGTAGACTATAACCGCCAGTTGCAATCGCTGGTGGTTGATGAGCGTGATGCGGATTATCCGGTTACCGTCACTCTGGAGCGGCTCGACGCTGGCCATGAGGGGGCAAACCGAAACGGTTCAGGCGGCTTATGTGGTGGGCTGTGATGGCTCGCGTAGCAAGGTGCGCCAATCGTTAGGGCTGGCATTACAGGGTGACTCAGCGAATAAGGCCTGGGGTGTGATGGATGTGCTGGCGACTACCAGTTTTCCGGATATTCGCCTCAAATGTGCGATCCAGTCCGCCAATGAAGGCAGTATGCTGATTATTCCGCGTGAAGGCGGTTATCTGGTGCGCCTGTACATCGAGATGGAGAAGCTGAACCCTGATGAGCGTGTTGCTAACCGCAAGATCAGCTCGGAACAACTCGTGGCTGCAGCTAAGCGTATTCTTCACCCTTACACGTTGGATGTTCACGAGATTGCCTGGTGGTCGGCGTATGAAATCGGGCAGCGTGTTTGTGATGTTTTTGATGATGTGCCCGTTGCTGAGCGTGATCAGCGTCAGCCCCGTGTGTTCATTGCCGGTGATGCTTGTCATACGCATAGCCCTAAAGCCGGGCAGGGTATGAATGTCTCGATGGCCGATAGTTTTAACCTGGGTTGAAGCTCGCTTCAGTATTAGCAGGGCATAGCTCACCCGAACTGTTACATACTTATTCGCTTGAACGTCAGGCCAAGGCGCAGGAGCTCATCGACTTTGATCGTGATATGGCACGCCTATTTAGCGCCCGTGACACAAAGCCTGACACTTTCCAGCAGTACTTCATCAAACACGGGCGTTATACCGCCGGTGTAGAAACGCAATATGCGTCGTCTTTAATCACCGCTAAGCCGGATTATCAATATCTGGCAACGGGCCTGGAGATTGGCAAACGTTTCCATTCTGCTCCGGTCATCCGGCTTGCTGATGCCAAGCCTGTGCAGTTGGGCCATACCCTGAAGGCGGATGGGCGCTGGCGGATTCTTATATTTGCCGGGGGCGAAACGCCAGAAATAATGAATGTCCACCTCCATGAACTCTGCGATTACCTGGATAGCTCAGCCTCACCGGTTCGGCAATATACACCGCAAGCAGCTGAGGCTGTTATTGGGCTTAGCGATGGGCCTGGTGATGGGCCTGATATTGATTCCGTGATTGATGTGCGCGCCATTCTGCAACAAGGGCACCGTGAGGTGGCTTTAGAGAATCAGCCGCCGTTTTTGCTACCGCGTAAAGGGCGTTATGGTTTGATTGATTATGAGAAGCTGTTTTGCCCGGATCTGAAAAGTGGGCAGGATATATTCACCCTGCGTGGGGATCGACCGGGGGCAGGGCTGCATGGTGATTGTCCGGCCAGATCAATATATTGCTCAAATATACCGCTTCAGGCTTATGCCGAACTTGAAGCATTTTTTGGTCTGTTTATGCATTGTTAGTGACCACATAACAGAGTAGATTAATTGTTATCAACAATCCTGAGGAGGATATTTCATGAAACTTAAGTCAAAAATACTGACATTGGGTGCAGCTGCGTTCTTAGCTTTATCAACATCAATTGCTTCAGCGGAAGACTGGAAACCTAAAGGTCCATTAACCATTCAAATCGGCTTTGGTGCGGGTGGTTCAACCGATACGATGGGACGGGTTCTTGCCAGTGTTATGGAGAAAAATACCGGCTGGAATATCGTTGTTGAGAATAAGCCGGGTGGTGGCGGTGTTGCGATGTTTACCGGTGTCGCCAAAATGCCAGCCCAAGGCAAAGTCATTGGTATGGGGGTCAGTATCCCTGTGTTGGTACAGCTGGTTCAGCGTGGTGACAAACTACCGTTTGACCTTAGTAGCTTTGACTATTTAGGCACTATCGCAAAAGCAGAGCTGGCGTTAGTAGCGGGTAAGATGCTCCTTTCAATGACCTCGAGAAATGGTCGCTTACGCAAAGAAATCTGAGAGTCTTCCTGTGGCGACAATGGCTCCGCCGCAAGTACTCATGATGAAGGCAACCACACGTACTACCGATGCTAAGTTTAATCTTGTGACTGCTGATGGCGGTGCTGAGGTCATGAAGCTGATCCGGGTGGGCAAGTGTTGGCCGGATTTGGTTCTGGTGAACAACTACCGTACCTGGAGTCTGGCGATATGAAAATCATCGCGGGTGCTAACCAGGCGCGCCTAAGTTATGCGCCGATGCTAAGACTTTTATTGAGTCGGGTGTTGATGCTTATGTTGATCGGTTTTCTTTCTTGCGACGACTAAAGGCACTGATCCTGAGGCGCTTAAAGCTATTTCAGCCGCCATTGATGAAGCGGTTAACTCTCCGGAAGTTGCTGAAATCGTGAAGAATGCTACCAACGGTAAGCCAGAGAATATGGGTGCTGAAGGTACGGCTAAGATGATGACTGATGGTCTGGGTAATGCGAAGGTTCTTTTCGCGAAGTAAGCAGATTATCGAAGTGTGCGTCTCATTGTTATGGCATTGGGGCGTGCTTTAAAGAGAGGAGGAATTATGGGCATTTCTGCTGACCGCATTTCGGGAGCATTCTTTTTGCTATTCGGCCTGGGATGTATTTTCTGGTGATTCCCGAGTATGTGGAAGTTACGGATGAAGGTAATATTGCGCCAAGTACTTTGCCAATATTATCTCGTTGGTTCTTGCTCTCTGTGGCGCTATTTTGATACTCAAACCGACACCTCACCAACTCCAGGATACGCGGTTCTTTCTAAAGACCGGGGCTTATATTGGAATTCTGGCTGCCGGTATTTATGCCATGTCGATGTTTGGCTTTGAATACGTTGGCCCGGCATTGGCATTGGCGATTATGTTGATGATTGGTGAACGTCGCCCGCTTTGGCTGGTCGCCGGGGCGATGCTTATGCCCTTAATTATTTGGTTCCTTGTCACGGTCGTGCTGGGCCGCGCATTACCTTAGGAGTGCGCATGAAACAATTCCCTCTTTCTGACTTGTCTTTGCATTTCTGCCCCATCATGGAATGTTCCTATGGTTGACCTCTCCGTTATCCTTGCCGGATTCGCTGATGCCTTTACGGTTATCAACCTGCTGTTTATTTTAGGGGCGTTGTCCTCGGGCAGTTTGTCGGCGCAGTCCCCGGCATTGGCCAATCATGGCCATGGCAATCGCGATTCCTTTTACCTTTGTACTTGATCCATTGACGGCCATCGCCTTTCTGGTGGGTGTGAACAAAGGTGGGTTAGTTGGTGGCGCAGTACCCGCCGTGTTAATGAATACGCCCGGTACACCGGATGCAGCGGCGACGCCATGGATGGTTACCCACTAGCCAAGCAGGGCAAGCCACTCAAAGCCACTAAGATGGCCTTATTTTCATCCGTTACCGGCGATACGTTTAGCGACATTGTACTGATCACTGTGTCTGCGCCATTAGCCGTGCTCGCTTTACGTATGGGGCAATCGAGATAGCTGCATTGATGATATTCACGTTTTCAGTATTGGCGGGGCTAATTGGAAATTCACTCATAAAAGGCATTATTTCAGCTGCGCTGGGTTTGTTATTTGCATCTATCGGCAGCGACCCTGAAAACTTTACACCCGTTTGATCTTTGGCCATTGGGAGCTATTCGACGGGCTAGCCTTGCCCTCAGTCGCTATCGGTATGTTAGCTATCTCCGAGATTTTGCGGCGGATGTCTGAGTCGGGTGGCAATATGCAGCCTGCGATTATTATGACTGATACTGGCAACCCTGATGATCGTCGCGTGACCTGGAAGGAATACTGGTCATGTCGCTACACCATGCTACGTGGAGCAACCATTGGCACGGTATTGGGTGCATTGCCGGGAATCGGTTCAACCGCTGCTGCGTTTATGTCTTATGCCTTCACCAAAGCCAGTTCAAAAGACCCCGGCAGTTTTGGTAAAGGCAATATACAAGGCATTGCGGCTGCTGAATCGCCAATTCAGCCGTTGTCGGTGCGAACCTGATTCCACTGCTGACACTGGGTATCCCCGGCAGCGTGGGTGCTGCTTTGATTATTAGTGCGTTCATGATTCATGGTATGCAACCGGGGCCACTGTTGTTCGAAACACAGGGGCAGCTGGTTTATGGCTTGTTTGGCGCGATGATCATGGCGAACTTTATCAACTTATGGGTGGGGCAACTTGGCCTGCGCTTTTGGGTGAAAGTGTTTCTGCGCCGGAATCTATTATCTTTGCATCGGCTATATTGCTCTGCTTTGTTGGCGTGTCGATGGCTACCAATGGTTTGTTTGGCGTGACCATTATGCTGATCTTGCGGCGATGGGGTACCTGATGTCTAGCTTTGGTTATTCGCTGGTTATTTTTATTATTGCGTTCTTTTTAGGGTTTTAGGGCCGAGGTTTGAGAAGTCAATTGCTCAGTCTTTGGCGCTGACTAATGGGGATTTGACGCAGATTTATAAGAGCCCGGTTGCGGTGGCTTTGTTGGTGTTGTCTGTGGTTTCGTTCTTTTGGTTTTTGCGTCGGGGGAAGGCGGCGGAGTCGTGACGGCTACCCATAAATAGTGCAGCCAACGTCACGCCTCCAAAATAGACTCTCTAAAGAAACTTTAGATCCAGACTAAGTGCTCTCTTATACATAAAGCTAGTTTTCAGTACTTGCGGGTAATCCTGCCGCCACATCTTTAAAGGCTACTAATGCCGCTTCCAAATGATCGATAATTTCTTGTTGTAAGATATCAGGAGCAGGCAAATTATCTAAATTATCTAAGCTATCATCTTTAAGCCAGAACACATCAAGGCTGGCTTTGTCACGATTAATTAGCTCATCGTAGCTGTAGTATTTAAAACGCTCTGTCTCTTTCCGTTCATGACGGTTTTCGGGGTTATAACACTGAATAAAGTCTTTAAGGTCACTCAACATCATTGGACGTTGTTTAAGGGTAAAATGCTTGTTGGATCTTAAGTCATAAAACCAAATGCCTTTGGTGTGCACCTTTTCATCACGGGCAGCATTATCAAAGAAGACCACGTTTGCTTTAACGCCATTAGCATAAAAGATACCAGTGGGTAATCGCAAAATCGTATGCACATCACAGTTATTCAGCCACTTACGGCGTATACGTTCACCCGCACCCCCTTCAAATAAAACATTATCAGGCAATACTACAGCTGCTTTACCAGTATCTTTTAAACTCGCGACAATATGCTGCAAAAAGTTTAGTTGCTTGTTCGTGGTGGTGGCCCAAAAATCCTGGCGCTCATAGGTTAAGGCCTCTTTATCTTCGCCACCTTCCGCATTGGTAATCGTCATACTGCTTTTTTTACCAAATGGCGGGTTTGCCAATACGTAATCAACTTTGTCTTCACCCTTAATTGCGGTAAGCAAAGCATCGGCACGTTCAACCTTTGGTTTACCGTCAATGCTACCAATATTGTGCAAAAACAAGTTCATTAAACACATGCGGCGGGTAGAAGGCACAATCTCATTACCGAAGAAGGTGTCATCACGTAAAAACTTCACTTGGTCTTTGTTTAGTTTTGATTTGACAGGTGTGTTGGAATCATTTTTGTGTGGATTCCAGTGATTCATACCCTTTTCTATCCATTGCTCATCTCCATAAGTAATCCAATCACTGGCACTTAAAAAGAAACCACCCGTGCCACATGCGGGATCCATAATGGTTTTTTTGGGTTCAGGGCGTACGCACGCCAGCATCGCGTCAATCAATGGGCGTGGCGTGAAGTATTGACCTGCTCCACTTTTGGTATCTTCGGCGTTTTTTTGTAGCAATCCTTCGTATAAATCGCCTTTGGCATCGGCGTCTAAGCTGATCCAGCTCTCTTCATCAATCATTTTTACAATGCGTGATAACTTAGCAGGATCGGGGATTTTGTTTTCTGACTTATAAAAAATAGCGCCCAACATGCCTGGAGCATCAGCGAGCTTTTTTAACACTCTACGGTATTGGTTTTCTAACTGTTCACCCTTCAACCCAGTTAAAGAATCCCAGTTGTGGTCTTTTGGTACTTTGGTATCGCGTGAATAGGGAGGTTGTGAGTATTCATGGGCCATTTTCAAGAACAATAGATAGGTCAGTTGCTCCAAATAGTCACCATAGCCAACACCGTCATCACGCAGGGTATGACAATAATTCCAAACTTTTTGTACTAATGCAGGGGCGTTCATTTTTCTATCCAAGTGGTTGACTGTGCTGAAAAGAGTTTAGGGGAATAAAGAGTTGCAACCTTAAGCGCACTCCAATAAATCTTCTATCCATTCCCTATCTTGATAGCCTTTTACCATTTTCTTCGCAAACACGGAAAATGGGGCATCAGAAGCTATAGCGCTTGCGATGTTATCAATATTGGTTTCAAAAGCTTTATCTATGCTTCCTTTCCCTGTATTGATCTCTGGGTATAACTCATCACCCGTTTCTACCCAATCTCTAATGCCTAACGCTAGTCGTCTTCTAGCTTCATTCAAGTCCGGGTGATCTAGGTGGTAGTACTTGATAGAACGTACGGCTCTTTCATTTTTAGTCTGAACATTTGGATATTTTGCCCGTGGTCGGCCATCATCATAAAAATCAAGCAAGCTAACATCTGTCGTTTTACAAGGATCAATTAGTAAGTAATGTTCAGTGTTACGTTGGGTTCTATTTGTTGCCCGAGCACCACTAATTAGAGGGAAGTGATCACCTTTCCCTTCACTTTCACCTGTTTCAGGGTTCTTTCTAATGCTGTTGCAAAAAGTGCAAGCAAAGCGAAAATTCTCATAATCAAGTGCAAACCAAGGATAGATGCTTTTGGGGCGAAAGTGATCGACAGCGTTGTCAGACCTATCCTGCCTAGATTCACAATACCAACACTTATCATGAGAAAGGCTTTTAAGTTGAGGTTTCAACTCAGACCAAATGGTAGAAGCAGCTTTGGCTTCAATCACATCGTTATCAATGTCAGTTTGTTTGCGATGCGCGCGAGTACTCCAATCTGGAGTAGGACTGAGCTTCCGCAGATTAATTCTTCTCATCTTCACCTCCGCTTTCTTGCTTACGCTTTGCTAAAACCTGTTGAATTAACTTTTTACTCGCTGAGCGTTTTTCATCTGAAGGCAATTGATCGACTTTTTCCCTATCTTCGGCCTGAGAATCGAATTGATAACGTGCACGCAGATACTCCTCAAAAACCCTGTCGCGGTTTGAAAACCTGAAACCAAGGTTGCCTAGCTCTGAATTGATGGCTTTAAGCTTTGCTTTCTCAGCCGCAGATAAAGATTCATCCTCTGCAGTAATTTGCCTTTTTTGCTCCAATAAGTCTTCAGTATAGCTATCCAGCGATGTAGCCAAGCCAAACATATCACTAGTAATAATGCCCGCGTAGCCCATTCCTCTGGGATCAAAATTTGGCTTATGAGATTCAATGGTACGAGTATTATCATCGCGACTCAGTATCTGAACTTGATCACGAGTTAACTCGGCGATGGCGATAGGATTGTGAGTAGTTAACACGATATGGCTGTTGTTTTCGCCTGTAGAACCGGAGGTAACAAACTTATTTAAATAATCAATGTAGTCCACACTCCACTTTGGGTTTAAGTGGGTGTCGGGTTCATCCAGTAAAAACAGGCTTTCTTCTTCTGCGGTAAACCTCAGTAGACCCAGCACAGTCAGTAACTGCTGTTCGCCTTCACTCAGTTCGCGAAAGGTTACGCTGCCATCATTCTTTTTGAGCTTTACGCGAATACGCACTTCGCTGATAAGTTCAGAGACATAAGTACTTTCAAGGTCACGAAAAAATTGTCTAGGTTCTTGATCGCCAACTAATTCAGTCAGCTTATCAATGTCCTTGATGAACATATAAAGGTATTCACGACCTTTTTTGTTCCACATGGTCGCATCATCTTTACGGCTAATTTTAATCGGGGCTGTGGCAACTTTATGAACTCGATTTAAAAAATCACGCACAACCCCTTCAGCACCCCAGAACATATCTGGACTATCTTTGCATGCACCATAAGTACCTTTTGGGGCTTTGCTCTTATTCAAATTCCACGAAGGTTCATTGAGTTCTAACAGCACTGAGTCGATGCTTTCAGCATTTTCATCAGTTTCTAACCCAAGCTGGGTATCTAAAAAGTGCCTGACTAAATCATCTTGGTTAAGAACAAACGCTAGAAGCACAAACTGGCTATGCACAGGCAAGGCATAAAACAGGCGTCTTAGTCCGGGGTCTTCCGACTTAGAGTTACGTAGTTTTTTGTCGTATTGCTGAAGGTAAGGGCGAAAAACTGATTGTAGGCGGTCACTATGGCCGGAATAGTAGCCAAAGACATATTTCGGCAAAAACTCATCTTGGCGCTTTTTGAATTCACTAAACTTAAGTGCGGCCAGCTTTGAATCATCAGTTAAAACGCTCAGTAAATCCACTTGTCCCTTAGCAGAGTCTTCATTTCCACCTAAGTCACGATAACTGACCAAATAGGCATCTTTGGCGCGATCAGGGTCAGCACTGATTTCTATCTCTTTGTCATGGCAAAAATATCTAAGGCTATACGCAAAAGATGGTTTATCCTTCTCATCCCTGTCATTTTTGCCCATGAGCAAATCACGAAATAGCAATGCCAACGCTTCAAGTACGTTTGACTTACCTGTGCCATTCCAGCCTATAACTAAGGTAATCCATTCTTGCTCTTCAAAGTCGATGGTGACATTTTTGAGGTTTTTAAACCGCTGGTGCTCGCCCTCGAGTTCTGAACCTATGGTAAATGAAGCTAAGCGCATTAGTTTTCCTTAACGTCTTGCGTAATCAATTTTAATTGATCGTAGCCACCGTTACGTTCAATTTCAATTTTACCTGCTTTTTCTAATTTCCGTAGTTCGGCATAGATCTCTTCAACACGATCTGTTGAGGTGCCATCAACAATGCCACATTTTCTGAAGGCTTCTTGGGCATCAATCCAGCGGTCTTCTGTAATTAAGACTTCGAGCAAGGTATCCATCACATTCACTTTTTCTTTAGGTTTACGCGGTACACGAGGCTTAGGCTTTTTTGATAAAGCTTCACGCTCAAGTTTAATTTTTTCAAGCAACACCGAAGCAGGCTTGTCATTGGGGTCTTGCGGCACCAATCGACCAGAAAAAGCCGACTTCAAAATATTTTTACGCTGGGCTTCAGAAGCTTTTAAAGCCGCGAGAATATCTTCTTCTTGTGTTGCTAGCAGAGTTAGTTTTTCTTCAAGAAATTCTATTATTTTCTTTTGCTCTTTTGCTGGTGCTAATGGAACAGGAAATTTTCGCAAAATCCCTTTATTGATAGAGGCAAGGTTCGTAGTTTGTTTACCTGCATTCTGAAACCAGAATTTTCCAAATGTATTTCCGTGGTGTGAGATAAACTCAGGAACCAGGTCAGCAACAAATGCTCGCATACGAAAAACATGATTTTGATGAATGCAATTTCCCACCTCGCCATACCATACCCAACCCCGACCTAATTTGTCTCTATCACCCCCTTCGTTGAATAGAACATCACCAGGCAGTAATGTATATTTTTTGATATCAGATTCGGTGGCTAAAATCGTTTTGACCTCATCAAGATTCAAAAAACCTCTTTGTACGTTAGCTACCCTAAGATAAGGTACTTCACGCATCTCAACTTCAACTTTTCTTTTAGTGCCCTTTGTTACACCTGAAACGATATCTCCAAGCATATCTAAGCTCGCCCACACCCAGCTTTGAGGAAGCTCAGGTAAACCTGATCTGTCTGGTAGAACAGGTTCAGGGTATTTATCTTGCCAGTCTTTGGGTGGTGCAATATCTTTTTCGTTGAACTCAGCAAGCTTTTGCTGCTGCCACCGTTCGCGGCGCTCTTTTAAAATTCGCACTAATAATTGTTCGCCAGTTTCTTGCATTTGGGTGCAATTTTCTGCTCGCCATTGTTTGGTCAGTGAGCCTTCAACGGCACTTTTTAGCAGTGATTGGCGATACCGAGTGAGTTTGATTTGCGCTGCTTTGAGTTCTTTAATACCCTCATCGAGTTCGGAGAAGAGTTCTTCGAGCTTATCAACAATTCGTATCTGCTCTTTCAAAGGCGCAATTTTTATTAATAGATCTCTGATCTTAGTCAGGTTCACCCTTGGCCTGGTGGTTCCTTTAGTTAATTTTTCAAATTGCCTTATTATGTCAAAAGAATTTATTTGATGCGTTAGAAAGCTCTTGTCAAGCCACAAATGGTTAATTCTTGCCCTTACAACGTCAGCAACCAAAACTCCTCTTTCTATACTCGCGGGAGCTATACATGCTTTACCTAAAGGGGCACCTAGCTTTGTAATTAAAATATCACCGGTTAAAAAATTATGTCTAAGCAGCTCATCAGCTTTATCACTACTTACGTATTTCATATTTTTAGTAATAAATTGACTGCGGCTAATGTTTTGTAACCTAGCCAGCGGCACGCCTGTTTTGGCATACTCACTTGATTTTAAGTTTGACCCAAACGGGCCATCCACAATATCAGATTTGGGGTCTGTAAAAGCATCTTGTAACTTTACTTCAATCCATCCACTAGGTAGAGGCAACTTCTCCATTTCACTCACACAATCAATTCCTGATTCATTTCAGCCAACAGGCTATCTAATTCGTTATTTTGACCGTCGCTAAACAAGCCCCATGCCTTTTGCAAGCCACCATGATCAGAAAAAGGGCTGTAGTCAAAGTCATCACGCTCAATAGCGCAACTGGCAGCGATATGATCTTTAATCAAACGCAACCACTGGGTTTGCTGCTCGGTAAAGGCAGTAGAGCGCTGGGCATTGTGGCGGAAAATCCATTTTTTGAACTTGGTATCAACCTGTTCAGCAAAGGGCTTTAGCTCGGTATCTAAGCCAATGGCAAAGCGTATCAGCGAGATTATATCGGTGAGTTGCCTCTGGCTGTTAACTTTCTTCTTGGTATTTTTGCCAGTCCCTTGATTCAGGCGCTCATAGGCATGCCACAATTTTTCGGTGGTCAGCAACAAGGGCGGCTTGCTCAAAGCTTGGTGCAGCTCTTCCAGCATGGCAAAGGTTAAGCTTCTGCGCTGGTAGGGCTGTTGGTAAAAAAAGCTTAGCGCTTGAATATCGTCTTTATTTTGCTCGATAAAGCCTTTAAAGCTTTCGATCACTGCTGTGGCCTTATCGGTCGCTTGGCCGCTGTAGCCTGAATAAGTGACAGTATCGAGGTTGATATGATCAATCAGTTGCTCACGCTGTCTACGGGCAGACTCTATCCCTTCGCGAGTGGCTGGATTATCAAAGGTTTGACATGCCTGGTCAATCAACTGTTCTTTAGCGGTTTGACGGTCGTTATCGGTTAAAGAATCAACATCGTGAGTAATGCCTGCGTCTTTTGCATTAATGAGCGCTTGTTGATTAATAGCATCAGGATCAAGTGCCGTTAGGAGTTCTCTAGCTAATTGCGGTAGTGGTTTACCCGTGAGCTTTTCAACTTCATCTAGCCCGCGTTTGTCTAGCTGTTTACTTAAACGGGTTAAACGGCTGGCTAAGCTTTGAATAGTGTCGTCATCCCGATGACCCATCGCAACGCCTTGCAATAAATCTTTCATTGACAGATTAGGATTGCGCTCTAGCGGGCGGCTTTCAGTTTTAAGCGACTTTTCAACACCGACGGCATCAATAAGTACAAAGCGATCTTTGTCACTGGTGGCGCTTTTGCTGACGTTGTGCAGGTCTTCATAACTTAGACTGCGCACGCCACGGCCTTTCATTTGTTCGTAATAGCCTTTACTACGCACATCACGCATAAAGAGCAGTATTTCAAGTGGTTTTACGTCAGTACCGGTAGCAATCATATCGACGGTAACCGCGATGCGTGGATTAAAGTCAATACGAAAATCATTCAAAATGCCATCAGGATCTTTAGCGCTGTAGGTTATTTTTTTGCAAAACTCATTACCTTGGCCGTACTCTTCGCGCACGATTTGAATGATGTCGTCGGCGTGGCTATCGGTTTTGGCGAAAATCAGCGTTTTGGGTACTTCCTTGCGGTTTGGGAAGATTTCGGTTTCAACCGCTTTCTTCATCGCTTTTATTACCTGGCGTATTTGACTGGTGTTCACTACCGAGCGGTCGAGTTCTTTACTAGTGTAGTTGCTGTCTTCTTCGGCTTGTGCCCAACGTTTTTTGCGGGTGAGTTTGTCGCGGTGATCGAGCCACTCTTTGGCTTTTAACTCCGCGCCTTTATTGCCGATTTCGGTCTCAATTTCATAGACATCATAGCCAACGTTAACGCCATCGAGTACGGAGTCTTCATAGCTATATTCGGCAACAATGTTTTCATTAAAAAAGCCAAAGGTGCGCTTGTCAGGCGTAGCGGTTAAGCCAATGGTAAATGCATCAAAGTAATCAAGCACCTGTTTCCATAAGTTGTAAATGGAGCGGTGGCATTCATCAACGATGATAAAGTCAAAGGTTTCAATGGGAACTGTAGGGTTGTATTTAACTAATTTGCCTTGCTGTTGATTTTGCTTAATTTCATGCAGCGATAAATCTTCAGCACTTTCATCAATCGGTTTGCCACTTAATATGGAATACATACGTTGAATAGTGCAAATACACACCTCGGCAGCGCTATCGATGGTGCTACTGGTTAATCGCTGAACAATGTGATTCTCATGAAAAAAGGTCTGTTTACCTTGCGGTTTAAAGGCATGAAATTCCTGCTGAGCTTGTTTTCCTAAGTTACGGGTATCGACCAGGAATAGAATACGTTTAGCACCACCATTATTAAGCAGGCGATAGACGGCATTAATAGCGGTAAAGGTTTTACCTGCGCCTGTTGCCATGTGAATGAGCGAGCGGGGCCTATTTCCAGAAAGCGATTTTTCAAGCCCGGTAATAGCACTCACCTGGCAATCCCGTAAGTTTG
This sequence comes from Caprella mutica, assembly GCA_947561585.1. NCBI lineage: Eukaryota > Metazoa > Arthropoda > Malacostraca > Amphipoda > Caprellidae > Caprella > Caprella mutica. The sequence continues at coordinate 138,879 of CANNZV010002782.1, read as the reverse complement.
CCTTTGGCAATTCGGGCATGTTGTTTTTTAAGCTGTAACGCAATGAGTTTTCTTGCTTTGACCACTCATATAGCGTTTCAGGTTTGAAAAAATGAAAAACTTCACGTGATCTGGGAGCAGGATCTCTAAGATCGGTAAAATGAATAACCTGGCTTGTTGCTTCAAAGAGGAACGATAACGGTGCTTCGTCTTTTCGGAATTTAATTTTACTGGTGGCATAGCGAAGTGTTTGCTCTTCAACTTGAGAAAGAATGGTTTCATCCTTTTTAGCCTCAATAACACCGACAGCTTTACGATCGACAAAAAGCAGATAATCTGCTGGCCCGGTATCAGTAGGGTACTCACGTACGACAACACCTAAACCTTCACCTAGGTTTACATGCGGCCACGTCTGCACTTTCCAATCTGCAAGTTTTAACTGTTCGTCTATTGATAAACGCGCCTGCATTTCTGGTTTTAATCCGTCAATATCCATAAATGCCTTCCAAACATTGCTTTGTTAATGATGTCGTTACTTAATTAAATACCACTAAACTATTTTTTCTGTGCTTATCTTACACAAAACCACTCTCTCGTAGTATGTGGATTCAGGCAGGGTTCTGCCTGAGATGTGCTCCGGGTCTTGGAGAGAATACTCATCTCTCTGCAAGGAGCTATAAAGATTGCAAAAAGCGACAATTTGTTGCAAGGTACGTTCAAGAATTAAGAGAAGGAATTTAAACATGGCAACTAGCGTCAGATTAGATGATGGCTTTGTCACTCATGCAAAAGTTCATGCCGAAGCTGAAAGCCGTTCAGTACCCAAACAAATCGAGTATTGGGCTAAAATTGGAAAGATCATGATTGATAACCCTGATCTCTCTTATCAGTTTGTTCATGAATCGTTGCTGGCAACAGAAGAAGTGAAAAGAGGGCTGGTTAAGCAATATGTCAGAAGAACCAAACGCGATTGAAGTCTTTGAGACACGACGATTTGAAAAAGCCCTGAATAAACTGTCTGAGCCGCACCGCAAAGTGGTGGAAGATGAAGTTGAAAAAATTATTGAAGACCCTGAAATAGGCGAGCAAAAAAAGGGGGATCTTTCACATTTAAGAGTCCACAAATTTAAGGTTGATAGCCTACAGTATTTATTAGGCTACTCTTGGATTGCAGACAAGGTTGAAATTTACCTGCTGCATATTGGACCTCATGAAAATTTCTATCAAAAGCATAAAGTCTCAGAGAAAGACAGACCTTAAATTCATTCAGTCCTAATAGGAGTTATGACAAACATGGAAAGGCTATCACGCCACAGTCAACGAGACTATTTTCAAAGGGTGATTGTCATCAAACGAAGGAAAGTCTTGATGGCAATCCAGCCAAGTCACATCACTGACTGAACGCCCCTGTTTTTCAACACAACGTACCAAACTCTTGAACCAGGTTTCTTTATCAACCTTCGCCACATTGTTACAGCAGATTACCTTGCCGCCTGGCTTCGTAGCCAATACCGCAGGTTTCAATAAGCTTTGATAATCATTCACTAAATCAACAGTGCCAAAAGCACTTTTAGCAAAGCGAGGCGGGTCTAAAAACACCAGGTCAAACTGTGACGCTGACATTTTAGGGTAGCCAGGCAGTTTGTTATTATTACGACTAGCTACTTTAAGACCAGCGAGTTGGCGTAGCGCCGGAAAGGCATCACTTTGTATAAACTGACACACTGATTCAACGCCATTTAACTCCGCATTTTTTCGCCCTGCTGCTAAAGCAAATGATGAGAAATCAACATTAACGACTCGCTTAGCGCCACCAACAGCGGCGGCAGTGCCTATACCACAGGTATATGCAAATAAATTCAGCACACTTTTTTTATGACTATGTGCTTTAACAAACTCCCGGCCAATCCGCATATCCAAAAACAACAGCGGATCTTGTCCTTCATGACGTAACTGACTGGTAAATAAAATGCCGTTCTCAGTAATCACTTGCTCTGAACGTGAATAAGCTTCAGTTTCAGCATCAAGTGCATTAATAATCCGTGAGTTTTTATTGGAGCGGTCGTTATACACTATTGGCCAATCAGCGACGGCTAATAAGACTCTATGGATGGCTTCAATTTCTTGCTCAGTCAGCGTTTGATGAAAGGTTTGAATTAACCAGGCATCACCATAACGATCAATATTAAGACCATTTACCCCTTCAACTGTGCCATGAAAAATACGCAAGCAATCAGTTCCGGATGAGTCTGTCGAATGGCTATTCAGGCGATCAATGAGAGCGGTACGTTTAGCTAACGCACTATTCAGCAGGGCAGTTATTGGCATAATTAACGAGTTCATTAAAGGGTCGGCATGGGGAATGCATCAATCATACCCCAGATCTGCCATAGCCCGCTTCATCTCCGGCTTATCTTTCCTTCACTGCAACCGTTAAGCGTACTGTGCCACGCCATTACCCAGTGACCAATCTTCCTTGGACACTTCGATAAGGCTAATCACAACGTCTTCAGGCCGAACCCCCGGGTTCTCTTTAAGCCGTTTAGCAATTTCCGCATAAAGGGCTTTTTTCTTCCCGACGGCTCGACCCGCATTCAATGTTATTTGTATAAACACGATATCTTCAGATCGATCGATGTCCGCATAGTTGCCACTATTATTGAAATTATCAGCTTCAAGCTCTGTAATGGTTGCGAAGCGATCATTCTCGGGAATCTCAATGGTTTCGCGCATCGCAAGATAGACTTGCTCCATCAGTGCCCGGCGATACTCAGACGACTGGCCTTTCCTGAGTGAAATTTGTGTGAATGGCATAAGAAATTCCTTTTGGTTTTAGCATATTGCTTTCTTCTGTATCCTAACCAATATGAAATATGTAAACAAACTTGTTCACTTCACCCCAAACCGCGTATGGCGTTCCTATACCGGTGGTAAAATTCTTGATGAAATTGAGCAGAAACCTTCACCAGAGTGATCGGTGAAAATCAGGGCGTCCGTGGAGCAAACATAATAATTGCCATGCCAAAAAGTGCCACGCCTGAGCCAATAATATCCCAAGTCGTTGGGCGAATCCCATCGACAGCCCATAACCACAAAATAGCCATAAAAATGTAGACACCACCGTATGCGGCATAAACACGACCCGCAGCTGCCGGATGCAGTGAGAGTAGCCAGGCAAAAACAGCCAGACTAAACGCAGCAGGTATCAATAGCCAGATTGATTTACCTTCACGCAGCCAGAGGTAGGGTAAATAACAACCGATAATTTCAGTCAACGCTGTGATTATGAAAAGGCCGAGCGTTTTTAATTCTGGCAAAATTTGCTACCTATGAGTGATTGCAGGTGCTTCGCATGGTTAGTATCACGCTAACAACCGGTGAATGGCAATTGCTACCTAACAACTATCACTGCAAGCAAATTTTTATAGGACATGCTTTGAAGGATAGTTTCCGGTTATCCAACGCAAAATGGGTTCAAGAAAGCCGCGCCCAAACCTTTTCGCATACAGCCCTGTGATGAGTACGCTGCTTAGATAAATGCCGATAGTAATTGGTATCAACATCAGTTCCCCGAATTGGCCAAACAAGCCCAGTCCATACCCGCCAAATATCAGGCTGGCGATAAGTCCCTGGAGTACATATACCGAGAGTGAGTTCCTTCCCGCCAGAATAAGAATCTCCGGTACTTGTATCCGTCGGGTCATAGCAATAATCGAGTATAAATAGGCGGCTGAAAGTGCTGGTGCACCGATAAACCAAAGTAAAAGACCTGGGATCAGCCAGGGGCTATCTGATAGCTCACTAACAATAAAAGCATAAGGTGCATTACATAAAAGTCCTGCAATCAATAACTTGGGTGAAGCCTGTCTAAGTTTTTGTAGGCTTCTGCTGTTGTGGCTAAAAAAGTCTGAGTTTGCTGCAGCATAGCCTAGTCCGAAAGCAGCCAGGGTCTGGAAAATAAATAGGCTAAAAGTAACCAGGATAACGCTGACCCCTTCTTTAAGCCTGTAGGAGGTCGCTTCATAAAATGACCCGCCAAGACCCTGGTTGTTGACGGCTAATAAATCCAGGTTTTCTATGCCTTCTGTAAAAAAGTATAAAAGCGCTAGAGCTATGCAAAACAGTGTGATGGATAAGAGAGTCAGGCTGAACATAATGGCCAGAAATCGCCGTATCGATGTTCGTATGACAAAATCTCTGGTAAACCAAAAAATCAGACTCATGACGCCATAGATGACCAGAATATCTCCACCAAAGATGAAAGCCATATGGATGATACCTAGCACAATCAATCCCAGGCGCGGCGGAAGTAATAGGCTGCAAAGCTATGGCCGGCTGCTGTAATCTTTTTTTGCTGGATGGCGATGCCCCACCCAAAAATAAAAGAGAATAAGAGGACAAACTTCCCATCGAACAATAGGGAGGTAATGAAAGACAAGTATTGGTCGTGAGGTGTGGCATAGGATTCTGCAAAGCCTTCATAGAGCACTCCCATGACAGGAATGTTGACGATACATATACCAAATAGCGCAATTAAGCGGATAACGTCCACTTCCTGTGTACGTGGGGTTGTCATTAGGCTTTCCTTAGCAGTTTTTATTTAAATTGGGTATTTAACTAGCTAGAATAATGCTTATTTGTTGGAAAGTAAAAAATCTTATGATAGTTTTTTATTCTAACCCTGAATAGGTGATGGAATTTATTATTAATATTTGAATTAATCAGAGTGGAATTACTGTATTTATATTTTTTTAGCGCATGGTTGGTGGTTTTTATTAATTAACCCAGCTTATGCCTTGATTCTAAAATCTATTAGGGGGGGGGTGTGCGGTTTATCCGTTTTGGTAAGCAGTGGGTGTAGGTGTGGTTTTATGATAAATTATTTTTAGCAGGTAAACTTTGATGTTTTTAAGTGGCTGATTATAAATTGGATTTTCGATTTTTTTGATGTGGAAGCTGATGGATTTGTTTGGTTCAAAGTTTAGGCGGGGAGAGAAAAAAATCCCCGGATTTATATTCAAATCCGGGAAGTGTGACAAAAAAAGCAACAGAAAGAATCTGCCAACTCAGCCTTTAGTAACACGGAGACCTTTTCCCATTGACCGTGTTACTACATCCCTGGCAAGCCTGCATTCTCTAACTGGAATGAAGTTTATGAGATAGGTATTGTGGTAGTAAGTAACTAAATCATATTACGGTAATACTGATTATTTAACTATAGTCGATCACGCAGTGAGTACCAGGTCATAGCTAAAGCCATTAATGGCCAGCGTAAGATGGTTCCTCCGGGAAAAGGGTATGTTTTTATTTGAGACATAACATCAAATCGGCTTTCAGTACCATCAACGACTTCGGCCATTAGTTTACCTGCCAATGTTGATAGCGCGACTCCATGTCCTGAGTAGCCGCTGGCTGATAATATGTGTGGGGTAATACGTGCAAAACACGGCATGCGCATCATTGTGATAGCGAGTGTACCCCCCCAGCCATAATCCAGTTTTACATCATTAAGTTGTGGGAAGATCTTTAGCATATTGGGGCGGACAAAGGCTTTGATATCACTGGGGAAGCGGAAGCTATAATTCTCGCCTCCGCCGAATAATAAGCGGTTATCTGCGCTAAAACGGAAGTAACTGACAACGAATTTAGAATCGGCTACAGCATGTTCATGGCGAATAATGCTTTGTTTCCTCTCATCTGATAGAGGTTCTGTAGCAGCGATGAAGTTATTGATAGGCATGATGCGACTAGCTAACTTGTCTTCTAAACCATCCAGATAACCATTACATGCAAGGATCACATGTTTTGCTGTAACAGTGCCATTGCGCAATCTGATTCGGGAAGGGGTGTCTTTGCTGTAGCTCTGTACATAAGATTGCTCGTAAATTATAGCACCCGCTTCGTGTGCTGCCTTTGCTAAACCCAGCGCATAGTTTAAAGGGTGCAGATGTGCAGCTGTGAGATCGAGGCTCCCCCCATAATAGGCGTCTGACCCTACATGATCACGTACCTCCTCCCGTGAGAGGTAGCTAATTTGGTCATGGTCATATTCCTTCCGGAGTTTCTCAACATATGCCTGTGTTTCAGGAATAAAACGTTTGCGGTGGTCAGCATGGATAATGCCCGACTTCAAATCACAATCAATAGCATGGTCAGCAATCAATGATTTACAGAGCGCAACCGATTCCATCGACAAGTCCCACAAAGCACGGGCCTGTTGCTTGCCATGGTATTTTTCCAGCTCATCCTGATCACGGTTTTGTCCGGTACCTACTTGCCCACCGTTGCGACCGGATGCACCCCAACCCACCCGGTGTGCCTCCAGAACAATGACTTTGTATCCGGCTTGTGCCAGATGCAAAGCAGCGGATAAGCCGGTGAAACCCGCACCAATAACACAGACATCCGCCATCTCGTCGCCTTCCAGTGCAGGAAAGGGAGCCAGTGTGTTGGCGGTGGCTGCATAGTATGAAGCCGGATAGTGTCCGGCTTCATCGTTGCTATAGAGAAATCCTGATTGCATGAAGCTTATAAATACCCTGCGTCTTTTACATCCTGGTAAGTCGCATCCAGGGCCAGTTTAGCTTTTTCAATTAATTCATCGACTTCAGCATGTGTGATGACCATCGGTGGTGAGATAATCATGGTATCCGCTGTAGCACGCATCACCAGGCCATTACTAAAGCAATGCTCACGACACATCATACCTACTGTACCTTTCTCGACACTAAACGCAGCACGTGTAACTTTGTCTGGTGTGAGTTCCAATGCACCCATCAAGCCAATCATCCGGGATTCACCTACTAATGGATGATCGCCCAGTGCCAGCCAGCGTTTCTGCATATAGGGGCCGATGTCGTTTTTCACCCGGTCGGGTATTTGCTGTTCTTCCATGATATCCAGCACAGCCAGTGCTGCTGCACATGAAGCAGGGTGGCCGGAATAGGTGTAACCGTGTTGGAATTCACCGCCCTCGTTAATCATCACGTCTGCTACGCGGTCACTCAGCAATACCCCACCTAATGGCAAGTAACCGGAAGTCACGGCTTTCGCGATGGAAATAATGTCCGGTTTGATGCCAAAACGTGTAGAGGCAAACCATTCGCCGGTGCGGCCAAAACCAGTAATGACTTCATCCGCAATGAGCAGAATGTCATACTTATTACAGATGCGCTGTATTTCAGGCCAATAGCTATCCGGTGGGATGATGACACCACCGGCACCTTGCACCGGCTCACCGATAAAGGCAGCGACCTTGTCAGCGCCGAATTCAAGAATAGTTTTTTCCAGTTCCTGAGCGCGCTCAAGTCCAAAACTTTCCGGGTCACTATCACCACCTTCGCCATACCAATAAGGTTGAGCGATGTGATGAATCCCTGGAATAGGCAGGCCGCCTTGCTCATGCATGGCTTTCATTCCACCAAGGCTCGCACCAGCCATTGTTGAACCATGGTAAGCATTCTTGCGGGAGATAATGATCTGCTTTTCAGGCTGTTCTTTTGTTGCCCAGTAATGGCGTACCATACGTACGACGGTGTCGTTGGATTCTGACCCGGAGCCGGTGTAGAACACATGATTAATATGTTCGGGGGCAATATTAGCCAGACGTTTTGCTAATGCCAGTGCTGGTGGGTGTGAGGTTTGGAAAAAAGTATTGTAATAAGGCAGTTCCTGCATTTGGCGTGTGACCGCATCAACAACACTCTGCTGTCCATAACCAATAGCCATACACCACAGGCCCGCCATACCATCGAGGTATTTATTACCGTTGGCATCATAAATGTATACGCCATCACCACGGGTGATAATCAGCGCACCTTTTTCATTCAGCTCTTTAGTATTAGTAAAAGGGTGTAAGTGATGGGCTGCGTCCTGAGCCTGGTAGTTTTCCGGAGCGGTATCGGTCATAAGATATATCTCTTGCAGAGTTGTCGGGTTATACGGTTAATAAAAGGTGTTCGCGTTCCCAGGGACTCACGACTTTCATAAATTCATCAAATTCGTGCGCTTTTAGTGCCTGATAAACTGAACAGAATTGGCGGCCCAGTAAGTCTTGTAAGGCATCGCAATCATTAAAGGCGACTAAAGCTTCCTGAATACCACGGGGAACACCGTAGTTGCGTTCGTAGCCATCACCTTTGTATTCGCGGCTGGGTGTGGTTTTTTCTATCATACCCAGATAGCCACAAGCCAAACTGGCTGCTAATGCCAGGTAAGGATTGCAATCGATACCTGCGATCCGGTTTTCAACGCGCCGGGCATTAGGTTTACTATTCGGTACGCGGAGTCCGACGGAGCGATTATCTACCGACCATTCAAGGTTAATGGGTGCAGCATCATCCGGCATAAAGCGTCGATAGGAATTAACGTAAGGGGCAAGTATGCAGGTCGCAGCCTCCAGGTATTTTTGCTGTCCGCCAATAAAGTGATAAAACAGGTCGGTAGGTTCGCCATCTTCTGCTGAGAAGATGTTTTGTCCGGTTTCTGCATCAACAATGCTTTGGTGGATATGCATGGCGCTGCCGGGTTGGCCTTCCATTGGTTTGGCCATGAAGGTGGCATAACAATCGTGGCGAAAGGCAGCTTCACGGATCAGACGTTTAAAAATGAATACATTATCAGCCATCTGAAGTGGATCACCGTGCATCATGTTGATCTCTAACTGTGCAGCGCCACCTTCCTGAATGATGGTTTCAATTTCCAACCCTTGGGCTTCAGCAAACCGGTAGATGTCCTCAATAATGTTTTCGTACTCATCAATCGCCATGATTGAGTAAGACTGGCGGCCAACACTCTGACGACCGGAACGACCTACAGGAGGCTCTACTGGCATATCCGGATCGGCGTTGCGTGCTGTTAAGTAGAACTCTAATTCAGGTGCTACGACCGGCTTCCAGCCTTTTGCTTCATAACGGCTAAGGATCTTTTTTAAGACATTGCGGGGTGCGCAGGCTACAGGGTCGCCATTCGGATAATGCAGGTCGTGAATGACCATCAGGCTGGGTGAGCGTGCCCACGGCAGACTACGAAGCGTTGACAGATCCGGAATGAGTTGAATATCGATTTCAGTATTGTAGGCATCAGAGTCGTAGTTGAAGTATTCGCCGGTGATGCTTTGGAAAAATATGCTGAAGGGCAGGAAAGCCGGCTTCATGTCCGCAAATTTGTTGGCGGGCATCGCTTTGCCACGGGTAATGCCGTGGATATCGGCTATAACACATTCAACTTCGTCAATTCGATTCTGTTTAATCAGTGATTTTAATTGTTCTTGTGGGTCTATTTGTTCATCAGGCTGAAACGAAATAGCCTGCGGTGTTTCGCGTGGAGGCGTGTTCATGATGCACCAGGTGTTTGAAAATAAGACGGTATTTAGTGATCACATTTTGTGAGTGGTGGCGTTAAAAGTCAATACTTTCACCTCCTGCGCACGGGGATTTAAGTTTGAATGCCCTTCTGTACAATAGCGTTTAGAGTTATTTCGATAGCCAGGAAAATATAATAATGTGATCACAATAAGCGTAGTTGTGAGCAGCATTGGAATTTCATCATTTTGCATGCGGGCTTAGTGGAAAATTTTGTTGTGCTGTTTTATTAATCATTTTGTTTTTAGTAATTATGTGTTTAGAAAAATTATTAGCGTGTGACAAATAATAGAGTCTTCGACTCAACGGGCAATCAAATGAAAGCTAGCCACTTAGATATTAATGAAGCAATATATGTGAAATTTCAATACCATAGATTGATAGTATTTGGCGTTGCGTGTGTTGAAAAAAAACCATTTTTAGTTTGAGGTTAAATAGTATTGTTTATATTGATTTTATTATCTACGGTATGTCATTAGGGGAATGAAACCCATAGCTATTTTAGTATCCGGGCGTGCTGTAATTTACCCTGTGTTATAAGCCATAGAAGTTGTCGATAAGTACATTTTTATTATGTTGATGCCTCTTGGGTCACAGAGTATGCCTGGTGAGTGTTGGGTGGAAATACCGGTGAGTGTTAATGTTCTTTTTTTCGAAGAAAAATAAGATTCTAAGTAGTGAATGATCAAAGGCCAGATGAAGTTTATTATTATCTAAAATGCCGTTGAACTCATTCACTGCATTCATGGTACAGGATTTATGGGTATTAGTAATATTAAAGCCGAAGGTTTTATCGGTAGTCGTTTGTAAGCCAGCTTGTACAGACCATTCCGGGGCGACGAGTTCACCCTTTTGTGTATGGCAAAAGGTCTTCGTGAGTGCTGATTTTGGGTAAGTTGTTGCTATTAGTGATGCTATTTGGACAGTCATTAAAAGTGGTTAGTCATTTCTGGTCAGTAGCATGGCAAAATTTTCAGCTATATCATCCGGTTTTGCTAAAGGATGCTGACATAAAAATATTGGGTAACTTTTACAGGTGGGTTTAGGGGTAAATTGTGGGTTACATGAAAAAACCGGCATTGCCACGTGTAGACAATACCGGCATAGTGGAAAAGATTACTGTGTTGTTCTATTAATCAATTTATTTTTGATCATTATGTCATTCAAAAACTAGTGACGTGTGACAAGTAATAAAATCCTCGGTTTAACGGGCAATCAAACAAAGGTGAGTGACTTAAAGATTAATGAAACAATATATGTGGCATTCCAATACCACAACTTAATGATATCTAGTCTTGTGTCTGTTAAGAAGTAACCAAATCTGGCTTACGGTTAAATAGCAGGATTTATCTTAATATTACAGTCTGTAGTGTGCCATGAGGTGAATGAATTCCAGGGCCATATTAGCACCTGCGAGTGCTGTGATTTCCCCTACATCATAAGCCGGAGCCACTTCCACTAAATCCATCCCTACCACATTAATACCCCTTAGCTCCCAGAGTATATCCAGTGCGTGCCGGGTAGAAATACCACCGCATACTGGCGTTCCTGTTCCCGGAGCGCAAGAAGGGTCTAAGCAGTCAATATCAAAGGTCAGATAAACTTTATTATCACCTACAATATCTTTAACCCGTTGAGCGAGTTCTACTGCATTCATGGCACAAGCTTCACGGGCATTAATAATATTAAAGCCAAAGGTTTCATCGTTAGTCGTGCGTAAACCGATTTGTACCGACCTTTCCGGGACGACGAGCCCATCTTTTTGGGCATGGTAAAACATAGTGCCATGATCGACACGGCCATCATCATCGTCTTCATGCCAGGTATCAGAATGTGCATCGAAGTGAATTAACGACAAGGGGCCATGTTTCTCAGCGTGTGCTTTTAACAGAGGATAGGTAACGAAATGGTCGCCACCCACACTTAATAAGGCTGTATCAGTGGCAAGAATCTTACGTGCTGTCTCTTCTATTGCATTGGGGGCGGTGTCCTGGCGCCCGTGATCAAACATTACATCACCATAATCGACAACCGCCAGTTTTTCAAAAGCATCGAATTCCCAAGGCCAGTGTCGTGCCCATGATAGTTGGGTTGATGCCGCACGGACACCACGTGGCCCGAAGCGTGCGCCGGGGCGATTGCTGGTGGCCGTATCAAAAGGTATGCCCATAATGGCTAAATCCACTTTTTCAAGGTCTCGTGAGTAGCGTCGGCGGAACATGCTCAACGCGCCTGAGTACATTGGTTCCTCTTCTACGCCATAAAGGCTTTCTCGGGTAAATGCGGCATCATTGCCTGGTACTTCACTCATGGTACCGCCTTCCTGTAGGTTTTGATTTGGCATGATTTTAGTGATCGTAAAGTAGCTTGGCAAGCCATATCCAAATAATGTGATCACAAGATTTGACTTGATTCTGCCTTTATGCAAAGTTAATTGGCCATACAATTGCTCAGTTGTGAACAGGCAGGAATGCAGTGACTAAAAAAGCCGTTTTTATTCCATCACCACGTGCAGAAGAGCAGGGTGTTAAGTCGTGGGTTTACCAATCACTTCGGCATGCCGTTATCTGTGGGCAGATTGATCCGGGGTTGCCACTGACGATTCGTGGTTTGGCTGAAACTTTGGGTGTGAGCCCCATGCCTGTCCGTGAAGCTTTGCATCGCTTAGCCTGTGAGGGGGCGGTGCAGGTCAAAGATAATCGTCGTGTTATTGTACCCAAAATGACCTCCGCTAAACTAAAAGCCTTGTTTGATATGCGTATTTTGCTGGAAACCCATGCAGCTTGTGAGGCATTACCTTATTTGCGTGATGAGCATATAGCTGAGATGGAAGCACTGGATCAGGCTGTTGATCGTGCTGTTGCGAATAAGAATATTGAGCAGGTCACTCTGACTAATCAGGCTTTTCATCGTTATTTATACATGATTCCACCGGCACAAGTAGTGATGCCCATGGTGGAAAGTGTGTGGTTACAGCTGGGGCCGTTTGTGCGGGTAGTGCTGAGCAAGTTGGATGAGGTTTATCTGGTCGACCGTCATCAGGAGGCGTTGGAGGCATTGCGGGAAAGAAATAGATTTGTTTTGAAGCGGGCGATTGAGTCTGATATCCGGGATGGGATGGCGGCGATTGAGTCGATTGAGGGGCTGGATGATTTTTTTGAGTAGCCAGAATGATTCACTTTCGTGATGGACATTAATCCCAGTCAGTGACAGGGTTGGTTTATCTGCTAACTTATTGAAGAGCAAATCTCCATACTTACTGCTTGTTTTTGTTACAGTATGTCTAATTACTATTCAACAGTATGCGGGCAGACAATGAACTCCTTTAAATTCAGTACGGCTACTTTCAAAAAAAATATACTAATCCTCCTACTGGTTTTTAGCGCAGCAACCTTAGCTGGCTGTGGAGGGAGTAGCTCATCAGACACGGATACAGGCGTTACTGACACAGGTGGCACAGATACAGGTGGCACAGATACGACTTCAGTTCGGCCTAATATTCTATTGATCATTTCTGATGATCAGGGGCTGGATGCATCAGCACAATACAGCCTAAGCAATGATCCACCGACCACGCCCCGTTTAAATGCATTGGCTAACAATGGATTAGTATTCGAAAATGCCTGGGCAACGCCCGGTTGTACCACTACCCGGAGTTCTATCATTACCGGGAAGTACGGCGTCCATACCGGTGTCACTGCGATTGGTGACAGCTTGCCTGCTTCCGAGACCATTTTGCACAAGTTCCTGGCAGAGACAAATGCAACAAGTGCCTATCAATCGTCGATTATCGGGAAGTGGCACCTGGGTGGTGGTAATCCACCTGAGACTGAACCGAATGATCGTGGCGTGCCTTATTACGCAGGAATTCTGAAAGGTGCTTTAGCGGATTATTCTAACTGGGAAGTTACTGAACAAGGTCAAAGTTATTCAACCACGGAATACAGCACGTCAAAACTAACCGACCTTGCCGTAAACTGGGTGAACACTCAGGGTGCTGAGCCTTGGTTTCTTTGGCTGGCTTACAATGCACCACACACGCCATTCCATCTGCCACCGGCAGATTTGCAAACCTCCGGTCTGGATGGCAGTGATCTCGACAGTAATCCGCGTGCTTATTACCTTGCTGCGATTGAAGCGATGGATACTGAAATTGGGCGTTTACTCGATAGTATGCCTGCTTCAGTGCGCGATAATACGCTCATCCTTTTTGTTGGCGACAATGGTAGTCCGGCACGTGTTCGTGATCGTGATGTTTATGCGAATACTACCAAGGGCACGCTTTCAGAAGGCGGTTTACGGGTGCCAATGATTGCTTCAGGGTACGGGGTGAGCCGTCAGGGCGAGCGTGAATCGGCACTTATTAATATCACTGATTTCTTTGCCACCATTGCGGACGTTAGTGGTGCCGATACCTCTCAAATCCACGATAGCATCAGTTTTAAACCTTTGTTAAGCGATGGCGATGTTGCTCACCGTAATCACGTTTATGTTGATTTTGATGACGATACTAATAGTGGTTATGCGATAAAAAACAACCAATATAAATACCTTAAGTATGAGGATGGTACTGAGGCACTTTACGATTTAGTGGCGAACCCGAACGAAGACGTAAATTTGATGGGCAGTAGTTTAACTGCTTCAGAAACAGCAGCCGGTTTACGAACATTGGCGGAAGGCATCCGTGATGAGAACAGTGCAACAACGGCCCCCACGACACCGGCAACGGGAGGGGTAGTCGACATAACGAATGCCATTTTCACCGAACGCTCTGCGAGTTGTGCTGATTACGTTAATCAATTTAGTTCAACGGTGACTGACGTGGGTAACTCGGTTGTTCAGAATGGTGAAGTCACCATCAGCACTAATAGCAATGGAAAATGTCTGATTAGTGCTAATGGTATTCCCAATCATGACTTTAATGACCTCACGAGTTTTCCAAACACAGTGACACCCCAGAGCTATCTCTTTGAAATTCCTGCGAACCCTGGCTTTGCAGCAACAACAACCCCTGTCAGTATAGGGACAGACAATGGCATTATGCTAAATGGTGCAAAAATCGATATCCTGGCTGCGGCTTGTCACGGTGTTGGTAATGAAAAAATTGGCTGTGGCAATGGCAATGATTGGCGTTTTGATCCGATGTATGAGCACAGTACGTTCCGGTTGGATAGCCATAATGCTCATACCCAGCCCACTGGTAGCTATCATTACCATGGTAGCCCCAAAGCCATGTTTTCTGAGCAGCCGGTTGAATCACCGCTGATTGGTTTTGCAGCTGATGGCTTCCCGATTTTTGGCAGTTGGTTTGATGATAATGGCACTATTAGAAAGGCGAAATCAGGCTACCAGTTAAAAAGTGGATCGCGTCCAACTGCCGATGGTGCGCCCGGTGGGAATTATGATGGTACTTTCCGTGATGACTATGAATTTGTCAGCAGCAATGGCGACCTTGATGAATGTAATGGTATGACACATAACGGGAGTTATGGTTACTACGTAACCGATGAGTTCCCTTATATGATGGCTTGCTTTAAAGGAACACCGGATAGTTCGTTCTGAGGGGATTAGGAACTTACGCGAAATATCTCGAGGATTCCCCCCTGACTTTAAAGAGTCAGGGGGGAATGGAGAGCAGATTACTCCTGGTCCATCTTTCCCCAGGTATCTCTTAAGCCAATTACCCGGTTAAACACCTTCTTCTCATTGTTACTGTATTTCGCATCAAGGATAAAGTACCCCTCACGCTCAAACTGGTAACGATCCTCAGAAGTAGCCTCAGCTAAACCTTTCTCTGCCTTGCAACCACTTAAGATTTCAAGGCTGTTTGGGTTGATGGACTGGAGGAAATCTTTACCGCCGGCATCTGGTGCAACATCGGTAAACAAACGATCATATAAACGGACTTCACAGTCCAGGTTGTCGTGTGCCGCCACCCAATGGATGACACCTTTAGGTTTCACACCATCAGCAGGGTTATTGCCGACCGTATTTTCGATAATCCGCGCCCGCACCTCGATGATATTGCCGGCATCATCTTTGATAGCCTCATCAGCTTCAATCACATAAGCATTGCGGAACCGGACCCGTTTACCAATCACCAGGCGTTTATACTTTTTATTCGCTTCTTCCCGGAAATCGTCTTGTTCGATCCAGATTTCACGGCCAAAAGGCAGAGTACGCTCAGCCAAATCATCACGTTGTGGATGGCCCGGTGCAATCATGGTTTCAGTCTTATCTTCCGGATAATTCGTTAATACGACTTTTAAGGGCCGCAATACACACATGGCGCGTGGGGAATTGGCATTCAGGTCTTCACGAATCGTGAATTCCAGCATACCCACATCGACTACACCATTCACTTTAGTGACGCCTGCCAGTTCGCAGAACTCACGAATGGATTTAGGCGTATAACCCCTGCGGCGCATCCCTGAAATGGTGGGCATCCTCGGATCATCCCAGCCATCGACATGGTTCTCATCAACCAACTGTTTCAGTTTACGTTTGCTGGTAATCGTATAATTGACGTTTAACCGTGAAAACTCATATTGCTTTGGTGTATGGGGTGTGGGCAGATGTTCAAGAAACCACTCGTATAAAGGACGGTGATCCTCAAATTCCAGGGTACACACTGAATGCGTTACACCTTCGATGGCATCGCCCTGACCATGTGCAAAGTCATAGGAAGGGTAGATACACCATTTATCACCGGTCTGGTGGTGGGTAACTTTACGGATACGGTAAATGACCGGATCACGCATGTGTATATTAGGTGATGTCATATCAACTTTAATTCGCAAGGAGCATGAACCTTCGTCCAGCTCTCCGGCACGCATTTGTTCGAATAAGGCGAGATTTTCCTCTACTGAACGATCACGATACGGACTGTTTTTACCAGGCTCTTTCAGTGTGCCACGGTATTCACGCATGCCATCAGCGCTAAGGTCGCAGACATAGGCATTGCCTTCCTGAATCAGGTGTACTGCCCAGGCGTGGAGCTGGTCGAAGTAGCCAGACGAAAATTTAACATCGCCATCCCACTTATAACCCAGCCATTGCACGTCTTTCTTGATTGACTCGACGTATTCTTCATCTTCCTTTTCAGGGTTGGTGTCGTCGAAGCGCAGATTACAGCTACCACCAAAACGTTCTGCCAACCCGAAGTTCAGCCAGATCGATTTGGCGTGGCCAATGTGTAAGTAGCCATTTGGTTCAGGTGGAAAGCGTGTTCTGATCTTTTCGACTGTACCGTTTTCAAGATCTTCGGTGATTATTTTTTCTATGAAGTTAGGAGGTCGAGTATTGTCGTTCATGACTGCAGTAATTCTTTTCAAGATTATTTAGGCTAATGATTAGACTATGTGTTTTCTTCAATGTCCAGTGGAATCCAAAGGGAAGCGCCGTAGTTGTGGAGCGGGCTGAAATGCGGTGGTAAAAATTGTTTTAAATAACACTTTCTTCCGGATACGCAAGTGCTGCGACAATATGCACCCTGTTAGTTTCTCCACCATTTACTGCGGTATGGTATCCACGTGTATCCGTAAAATAAGCATGGCCATCCGCCGGGATGTGCGTCACATGATGATTCACAATGAAAATTGATCCGGGGTTGGTATAAATCGGTATATGAATTCGCGGTTCCGGGTCACGGTGCCAGGAATTACTGGTCAAAGGTTCTTTCATTAGTATACGCATTCGACCGATCGGGTAACGTTGGGTAAGTTCCTCGTGGACATATTCAAAATATGTGCCTCGAAAATCTGGTGCAAGCTCACTAAAAGCCCTTTCATCGACCAGTTCTTCACGGGCGTATTCTTCATAGCTATCATCTGTACGGATGTAATAGCGACCGGACAAATCATTAGCTGATGTGCCAGTATCACCCGGACGACAGGTCATAGGCAGAGCGTGAAAGCCTTCACCCTGCCAGGCAGTGGTGCCTAGCACCTGATTTAAAGCCCCGCGTAATTTTTCAAGATCAAACTTTAGATCCAGCCGCTGGATTTCCGGGCTGGGGTTGAAGTGTGCAACTGACTCAGTGTCAGGTTTGCGGTCGATAAAATTTTGCATTTGTTGGGTGGAGTTGTTAGCTTTTGGCATGATGAGGTTGTCCGGTAAATTGTCAAAATTTATTATTTTGAGTGAACAACTTTAGCACCAGTGTTGAGATGAAATGAATTGATTTTTTGGCTGCTATATAACTCGCACTCTTAACTTAAAACATCATGATAGAAAAGACTCAATTGAGGTAATCTATACAAAAAAGATCTTAAACCCAAGGTGTGTGATAAAATTTCATGCTTATAAGTTTTATTGATTTTTCTTATAGGGTGTCTTATAGATGATTCATATCTGCTGGTGAACGAATGCGCTGGCAATATAGTTGTGTGTGGATTTTGATCACTTTCAGGAGGTTTTTCGTTGAAGAGTTTCATAAAAAAACAACCTGGTGCTACATCTGAAATTCGAATAATAGGTAAGCTGGCTTTTATATTTATTGCTGTTCTGATAACATTTTGCGCGTTTTTGATGAATGTCGGTTTGGGTATCCAGCGTGATATGTTGCAGGCTTCAAGTATTTCTCATGAACAAGGAATATTTATCGAGCGCATTAGTAAACGAATGGTTTTCTTGATGAAGAATATTGCGAGAGTAGATATGTCTAATCGCAGTATTAATGATGTGCGTCGTGATATATTTGAAATTAATGCGAAGCTAAATGAGAATCAAAATAATATTAAAAATTTGATTTTAGGTAATAAGGTGACTTATTGGTTAGATAGTAATTACCTCGATGAAAGTATTATTAGTCGTATTGATGAGGTGGGTTTTTTATTGGATATCATGAATCGCCGTATTAATGAAATTAATAATGCAACACTACCCACTTTAAGGTCAGCTTATAATTTTTGGAGTTCGGCTGATATTCTTCTTGCAAAGAACGGTAGATTGCCGGAATCAATGGAAAGAGTAAATGATGGAATTAATAAGGCATTATTAGGTCAAAATAAAGTGCTGTATTTTTTCTATACAGGTTTATTGGTCTTGATGTTGATAAGTGTTTGGCTAATTTGGTATTTTACCCTACGCCCCTTGGCAGAACGACTAGAAGTAAACTATGCGGAAATTCGTTTAAAAAATGAATCACTCGCCTTCCAGGCTAATCATGATAGCTTGACTGAACTCCCGAACCGGGCTGAGTTCATTCGGCGGATGAATCAATTATACAATGAGGGGGGCTTACTAAATCGTGTGGCTCTCGTTATAGTTGATATCGATAACTTTAAATCAATTAATGACAGTTATGGGCATCATGCTGGTGACAATGTCCTGATCGAGTTTGCGCATCGTTTGGCTATGGGGATGCCAAAAAATGAATATCTGTTTCGTTTATCAGGCGATGAGTTTGCTATTGTGATTTCTGAGGTTCCGGATAAGGATTATCTGATAAAAAGAGCAAATATGATTCTCACAAATCTACGTATGAAATCTACTCTGTTTAAAAGAGACTTTCCTGTTAATGGGAGTTTGGGGATTGCATGGGGAGATCGTTGCGGTTCAACATTGGAAGAGTTATTTAGTGCTGCTGATATGGCGCTTTATTACGTAAAAGATAACGGGCGTAATAATTTTGTATTTTTTGAGGATATCAATACACTAAAGATTTCGGATCTTTTGGAGCTTGAACAGGAGCTGTATCGAGCAGTCGACAATCATGAGTTTACGGTATTTTATCAGCCTATTGTTGATCTCCATGACAACAGCATTGTGAAGTTGGAGGCACTTGTTCGTTGGCAACATCCTCAGAAAGGATTGCTACCGCCACTGGATTGGATGTTAATTGCCGAAAAAATGTCTATTTTTTCGACAATTAACCTGCAGGTTTTTGATATAGTTGAGAGGGATTATCAATCTTGGAGGGATAAGGGCCTGGTTTGCCCTACTATTTTCATCAATATCACAGAGAGTTTATTGCTTAGTGGTATGGGATTTGAGCGTATTTTAGATCTGATGAGCAAGTCATCGTCTGCCAAACCCTGGGTGGGTATTGAAGTGACGGAGTCCGTTATTCTTGATCGCTCATTTGATTTAGCCAAACATCAGATGAGTTTAATGAGGGATGCCGGTATTGAGATAGCTTTGGACGATTTCGGAACTGGTTTTGCTAACCTTTCTCACCTGAATACCATCCCGTTTGATACTATAAAAATAGACATGAGTTTTGTTTCCAGAGTGCTGAGTGATAAAAGTATGTACCTGATCGTTGAGTCAATC
The DNA here is from genome assembly GCA_947561585.1 of Caprella mutica. Taxonomy (NCBI): domain Eukaryota; kingdom Metazoa; phylum Arthropoda; class Malacostraca; order Amphipoda; family Caprellidae; genus Caprella; species Caprella mutica. Next base: position 119,263 of record CANNZV010002782.1, on the reverse strand, counting down.
ATTACACTGGTAAATAAGCTTAACAAAGAGGTCGTTTGTGAAGGTGTGGATAATGAAGATACAAGAAATGTTCTTCGTAATATGGGGTGTCGATTTTCCCAGGGTTTTTTACACTCACATCCATTGCCTGCTGGTGAGATGACCCTTTTACTAAGAGAGTGACGGGAGTTTGATTATGTTTGTAAGGTATGTAGTGAGAATTGTTGTTTTATTCGCGATGACTTCTCTGGCGATGGCGGAAGATCGGGTTGAAGAACCTGTTGTGGTTGAGTTAACGCACTTGTGGCGGTCTGGTGGAGAACGTGCAGCGCTTGAGGAAATCCGCAAAGCAGTTGAAAGTCGTAATGGTAAGTTTATTGACACAGTTATTGATAATTATGATTTGTTAAGAGGCCGAATCATTGAGCGGTTGATGGAAGGTTACCCACCGACTATGACACAATGGCTGGCCGGGGAGGATTTACTTGAGCTGAGTAGTATGGATGCTATTCAAAACACACCTGCACTGTGGCGGGGGGAAAAGCTTGAAGATATTTTATTTCCTGAGGTACTGGCAGATATTTCTCAAAATGGAAAAATTTCAGGTATTCCTGTCGGGATTCATCTTCAGAACACAGCATTTTATAATGGTGGCATCTACCGTGAGTTAGGCCTTGAGGTGCCTGAAACCTGGCAGCAATTTATGGGTCAGGCAAAAAAGATAAAAGCCGCAGGTTATACTGCCATAGCATTAAGCGATGAGCCCTGGCAGTTGCGTTTTGTTTTTAACACGATGTTGATGGAGCAACTGGGCGCTGCTAAATTCCAGCAGTTCTATGATGAGTCGTTACCTATTGAACAATGGCGAAGTACCCTGGATAGTGTACTTGCTCAGTTTTTCGAACTCTACGATTATGTTGATAGTGGACATACGCAGCGCTTGTGGAATGAAACAACGGCGGAGGTGGTGGAAGGACGTGCCGCTATGCAGGTGATGGGGGATTTTGCTAAGGGTGAAATGTTGGTTGCAGGTCAAAAAGCCGGTGACGATTTTCTTTGTGCATTAGCTCCGGGCGCTGGGGGCACTATGGTTTATGCTACGGATAGTTTTGTCATGCTTAATGTGACCAAGCCATTTTTAAAGCGTGGTCAGGATCTACTGTTTGATGTGATATTAGATCCTGTAGTTCAGGCCAACTTTAACAGTAAAAAGGGAGGGCTCCCGGTTCGTTATGGCGTTGATGTGAGCCAATTAGACAGTTGTTCAAGACGGCACTACGAGGCCTGGATCAGTGAAGAAAAGAACAGTATCCGTTTACCGGACACGAGTGGCCGCCTACGCTTGTCTTTTGTTCAGAGCACTCTCAATAAAGCTTGGGTGAGCGGTAATCACGACGCGAAAGTAGTGACGGGGCAACTCATTAAATTAATTGATGAGGCGCTGTCAAAGTCTAAAGTGAACTGATAGTGCGTGTGCTTCCAATTTGGGGGGTGCTGTTAGTTTAGGATCTGTCTTGGGACAGATCCTAAATTGTCTTCGTATTTATCACAGGGCAACGGGTTCCAGCGCAGGCTCGTTGCTGCCCAGTTCTTCCTTACGTTTTGCCACATAGGCTTCAAGTTCTTCCCGAATGACTATATCAAGTGGAGGGGCTTCAAATTCCTCGAGAACCTGTTGCCAGATAATGGTAGCACGCTGCGTAGCATCCTGTGCACCGGCGGCTTCCCAGTTTTCATAATTCTGCCAGTCGCTCAATATGGGTTGATAAAATGCATCTTTAAAACGTGACATGGTGTGTTCGCAGCCAAAGAAATGACCACCCGGACCCACTTCTTTCTGAGCATCAAGGCCAATTTCATCCAGGTCGATCTTTATTGGTTTGAGCATTTCAGTCATGTGTTGCAGCATTTCAATGTCGACAATCACCTTTTCAAATGAGGCGACCAGACCGCCTTCGAGCCAACCGGCAGTGTGATAGATGAGGTTGCCATGGCCCATCACTGAACCCCATAAAGCCATCTGAGTTTCATAGACTGCCTGAGCATCGACTGCATTGGAGGCATTACAGGCACTGGTGCGATGCGGTAGTTTGTAATACCGTGCCAGTTGGCCACCCGCCATATTGGCCAGTGAATTTTCCGGTGTACCAAACGCGGGTGAGCCAGAGCGCATATCGACGTTTGAGGTAAATCCGCCATAAATCACCGGTGTGCCGGGGCGTGTCAGTTGGAGCAGGGCAATACCGAGCAGTGCTTCAGCATTCTGTTGTACCAGTGCTCCGCCCA
>CANNZV010002782.1:88147-111075 GCA_947561585.1 Caprella mutica | reverse complement strand
GTGTTTTTTGCTGTGTTTCAGGTCTGCTGCGGCGTAAGACTGCCTGTACCCGCAGTACCAATTGCGCTACCGAGAAGGTTTAGAGACATAATCATCAGCACCCAGCGACAGACCTTTGATAATGTCGTCATCGCTGCTTTTTGCAGTGAGCATGATGATAGCCTGATTACGGCTTTGCTCACGAATCCGGTTACAAATGTCAAAACCATTGATACCGGGCAGCATGACATCAAGTAATATAAGGTCAAAATCACCCGTCAGCGCTTTCTCCAATCCAACCGTGCCCTCTTCAGCAAAATCCACCGTATAGCCATGATAGATGAACACGTCAATCAACCCCATACGGATGGCTGGTTCGTCTTCAATAATCAGGATGCTGGCGTTTTGTGTCATGTGTGTGCCCGGTCAGTTTCTATGAGTTCAGTCTATCAAGGTGTTCCATTCGGAATGTAAATTTTTCGTAAAAACAAACCGTAGAAGTTTTACAAAAGGGTGTCTGTTTTCACTAAACCCACGCTGCTTAAACTGATTCCATCGTTTCAAACAAACAGGAATCAATCATGAAAACCATCAAATTAAAGCCGCGTATGTTACCGCTCATTATAACCGCTGTTTTAGCCGCAACGGCTTTGTCCGGTTCAGTCACCGCAGAAACAGAAGCCTCAGTCACACCAACAAAAAATGGCACATGCCCGGCAATTAGTTCCGGATCATGATAGTCAGCCGGACATCAAACAGGCCATCGCTCAACCAAAAATTGAAGTGGTGTTTGTACTCGATACCACGGGCAGTATGAGTGGCTTAATCAAAGCGGCAAAGGAAAAAATATGGTCGATTGCCAGCACCATGGCACAGGCCGAAACGGCTCCGGAAATTAAAATGGGATTAGTCGGCTACCGGGATCGTGGTGATCAGTATATTACTAAAATTACCGACTTGTCCGAAGACCTGGATTCTATGTATGCCAAGCTGATGGACTTTCGTGCAGCTGGTGGGGGTGATGGCCCGGAAAGCGTGAATCAGGCTTTGTATGAAGCGGTGCATAAAATGTCATGGAGTCAGAGCGAGGATGTTTATAAGGTGGTGTTTTTGGTCGGCGATGCACCCGCACACATGGATTATCAGGATGATGTACAGTACCCCGGAAACCGTCAAAATCGCGGGGCATAAAGGCATCGTGGTGAATGCGATTCAAAGTGGTAACAATCGTGCGGCGACTAAAAACTGGCGGCATATTGCCAGTATGGGACAGGGTGATTATTTCCAGGTCGGGCAATCGGTAATGCAGTGGCTATCGCAACACCGTTTGATGATGAGTTGGCTGACTTGTCGAGCAGGATGGATAGAACCCCGCCTTTACTATGGCTCAGTTAAGGATAAGCGCAAACAAGCATCAAAAGTGGCAGCCAGCAGTAAGCTGCATAAGGGATCGAGCAAGACTTCACAGGCGCGGCGAGCGGCGTTTAATGCCTCTAAGAGTGGTAAGGCTAATTTCCTGGGTGAGAAGGAACTGGTGGATGAAATAGCCAGTGGGGCGCGCGATCTGGAGAGTATTGAAGTGGTTGAGCTACCTGCGGTGATGCAGGATATGCAGCCGGAAGAGCAGAAGGCTTATATCGCTAAAAAGGGCTGAGGAACGTGAGGAACTGCATGCTGAGATTAAGGCGTTGGTGGAAAAGCGGGATAGTTTTCTGAAGCAGAAGGTGGATGCGACCGGGGCGGATGTGGATTCGCTGGATCGGCAAATATTTGAATCGATTCGTGAGCAGGCTGCGGAGAAGGGGCTGGTTTATGATTTGGAGGATATGAAGTATTGATCGGGGAGAAATAGGTAAAGAAAAATCCACCCCCATCCCTCCTTTTTCAAAGGATGGGGGCCTCCAGATAGTGCGAGGTATAGCTGGAGGGCCTCCCAATTTGATTCACACACGTTTTGCTTTGTAAACGTGGCTCAGGGGAACGAGGGGGATTTGCTTTTAAGCTTTTCTCTTTAAAATGGAAGACAGAGACTATTTATCAAGCGATACTCTCCATTACAAACCAGTCGCCCCAAGGATAAGTATGAAATACGTCGAAGTCGTAGCCAGCAGCGGCAGCTCAGCCACCATCGAAGCCATCGCCAAAAAGGTAAAAGCCACCGACTTTCGTTTAGGCATGGAAGGCGAAGATGGCATGCAATCTATGCGTTTGTTGGTCGCGGATCATAAGGTACAGCAACTTCTCGATTTACTGGAGAATATCCTCGGCGCCCAGGAAACCGCCCGCATTATGGTGCTCCCGGTACAAGTTTCATTACCACGTATGGATGTAGAAAAAGAGAGCAAGGAAGACTCCGCCATGTCACTGCGGGAAGCCTTGTATCAGGATGTTGCCAAAGGCGCGCGGCTCGATATGACGTATATCGTTCTGTTGGTTTTATCTACGGTGGTGGCTGCCATTGGCATGATCGAAGATAATGTCGCCGTAGTGATCGGTGCGATGGTGATTGCGCCCTTATTAACACCGAATCTGGCTTTGAGTTTAGGTACTGCGCTGGGCGATGTGAAGTTGGTGAAGGAGTCTGCGCTTACCTTATCGGTGGGCATTGCGCTTGCGGTGTTGTTATCGGCGGTATTGGGTGCATGGTGGCCGGGTACACTGGATAGCCCTGAATTATTGGCACGCACTCATGCTGGCTGGAGTGCGGTGGCGTTGGCACTGGCATCGGGGGCAGCCGCAGCTTTGTCGTTGACCACTGGTTTATCCAGCGTTTTGGTGGGTGTAATGGTTGCGGTTGCTTTGCTGCCACCAGCGAGCACCGTGGGGCTTATGCTAGGACAGGGTAATATCAGCCTGGCGATAGGTGCAGCTTTATTATTGGCGATCAATATCGTTTGTGTGAACCTGGCCAGTAAAGTGGTATTTTATGTAAAAGATATACGCCCACGTAAGCGCAGCGACAAAGATAAAGCCAGCGGTGTCATGCGCGTCTATATTCTGGGGTGGGTGGTCAGTTTGTTTATCCTGATGCTGGCAGTTTATTTACGGGCCTGAAGTCTTGGTATTGGGCGGCTGAATCCATCACTCAATCTTATAACCGACGCCGTAAACCGAGTGGAATATATCGTCTTTACACACCTTCGCCAGTTTTTTGCGTAAGTTCTTAAGGTGGCTGTCGATTGTGCGATCACTAATAACGCGGTCATCGGAATAGCATTGGCTAATCAGCTGATCCCGTGAATAGACACGCCCCGGATGGGTCATTAGCGTCTGTAACATACGAAATTCGACAGGGGTTAATTCAATGGATTTCCCTTGCGCGATACAGCGGTACTGATCGAGGAATAGGGTGACTTCCTTATACTGCAGCTTACTTTCATCCACTTCCGGGGGCGCAAACTGGTTTTGGCTGCGGCGTAGAATGGCATGTACCCGTGCAATCACTTCGCGTGGCAGGAAGGGTTTGCAAACATAGTCATCCGCGCCGAGCTTCAGTCCCAGTAAACGATCAATTTCGTCCACCTTGGCGGTCAGCATCATGATCGGCACCGATGAAAACTGGCGTACTTCCTTACAAATCGTCAGTCCGTTTTTGCCCGGTAACATGTGGTCGAGGATGACAAAGTCCGGCTTAGCCTCCCGGATGGCGGCGACGGCGACCTCACCATTATCGATGACAGTTGTATCAAATCCATCACTCACCAGATAATCGACTAATAGGGAGGCAATCTTTTCTTCATCCTCAACGATTAATACAGTTTGCTTGTCCATGTGCATTCACTCCGTGGGATTACGACACATCACCTAAAGGTTTTGGAAAACTGACTCGGATATTGAGTCCGCCCAGTGGGGAAGGCTGAGCACTAATAACGCCCCGATGTGCTTTAACAATATTCTGGCATATTGCCAGTCCAAGCCCGGCACCGGCAGTACGGCGACTGCGTGATTCATCCTTGCGGTATAAGGCTTCGAATATTCTTTTGCATTCCTCTTCACTGACGCCGGGCGGTGTGTCTTCCATTTCCAGCACAATCTGTTCGTCGATGTGTTTGAGGCTAATGTTCAGCCGCCCCGGTGAATTAGTATACGACAGCGAGTTCTGAATGAGATTGGTGAGTAACTGGTCTATACGGCTACTGTCGGCGTGGATTACCGTATCTGGCTGGCTATCGATGTGAATTTCAATGCCATTTTCCTGGGCAATACCACTTAGCGAGTTTACCGTGCCCCGCAAATTATGATCAAGGTCACAAGGTGCAAAGTCATAGCGTAAAGCGCCCATATCCGAAAGTGAAAGCTGGTAGAGATCATCAATCAGATGGCGTAAGCGATCTACCTCGTGGCCCAGGGAAGCGACTTGCTGCTGATTAAGTGGGCGAATACCTTCCTGTAATGCTGCGATTTCACCGGTTAGAATAGTGACCGGAGTACGTAGTTCATGGGAAATATCAGCCAGCCAACGCCGCCGTGAATGCTGGTTTGCTGCCAGTGTTGTGGCCAGGTGGTTTATATCATTGGTCAGTTGGCCCAGCTCATCATTCCGGGTGTTATTCAAATGTGTTTTGTAATCGCCACCGGAGAGTTGCTTTACCCCACCGATCATACGTTTTACTGGTGCGATTAATCTTCTGGCTAATAACCACGAGACGATGGCTGCCAGTAACAAAGAAGCGATCCCAATCAGGATACTGGTGATCAGTTGCTTTCTCGAAAAAGCAGTTTCCAGCGATGATTCAAAGCGGCGTTTGGGTTCGCTAATCAGTGCGCCGACGCTCATGTCATCAACGATGATGGGGACACGAATAAACTGAGTTGAAGTTGTGTCTATCTCATGGCCAGCCAATAAATTATTCGCAGTGTCGAGTAAGGCCGTTGGTGGTGATGGCGGAATGTGTGGAGGCCGGTGTTTACCCCTTTTATGCGGGGGCGGAGGCCTTTTGTGGCCATCCGGAAAACCCGATTGTTTGCCGTTTCTTTTTTCTGATAATGGGCCTTTGCCACCTCTTCTCTGAGGTGGGGATCTCTTGAGAGGTCGTGGGAGAATCGACAGTGTACGTTCCAGTCTCCTGACTGGGATTTGCGACCAGTCATGGCCTGCATCTATATAGTCATTTACCAGAATCCTGCTTATCCGTTCCAGCCGTGTTTGTTCCAGGGTAATGATATAGCCCTGAAAGCCGCGTTCAAAGCTCCACCGCGCCAGCCCCAATGTTGCGATAAGTACCAGTAGGGTGAGGCCCAGAAAGGCAGCAAACAGTTTTTGGGAGATGGTTAATTTCATAGGATCAGAATGTAATTATTGTTGGAAAGAACGGTGGGTTTGTTAATCGAAATACATTTTGCTCCCCAACAAACCCATGCTCTAAACTACTTGTGAAATGTGCAGTGAGTATGGAAATTCACGGTTAAGGGGCTAATTACAGGCTCAGACCCTTAACCACTGTATTTCTTAGCAAGATTTCTGACTTTATTTGCAGCCTCATGCAGGCGTTTTTCCTCAAGTTCACCGTTTTCAACCGCTAAATTGATTGATGTAATAACAGTTTTAAGCTGATCATCCTGAGCACCCAATAACAGTAAGTCAGAACCTGCCTGAAGTGCGGCAACGGCTGTATCCGCCACAGAGTTACCCAGTCTTGTGGCTGGTGCATCAAGCCCGTCACTCATCACAACACCGCTGAATGCCAGTTCATCACGAAGCATAGCAATCACTTGTGGGGAGAGTGAGGCGGGCTTTTGATCGTCAAAGGCGGTTACTATGGCGGGGCCGGTCATAATGATTTCGACCTCATTTTTAATCGCATCCACAAATGGAATAAAACCGGCCTGGAGTGATTTCATGCTGCCTTTAACGATGGCATCTTTTTCCATGGCCGGATCGAGCGGGATGCGGTGATGGCCGGGGAAGTGTTTTGCGCTGGCTGCGACACCTGATGATTGTATGCCCCGAATATAGGCGGAGGAAATTCGTGCGATCTCATTAGGGAATTCTGACCAGGTACGTCCGGCCAACCAGGGATTTTTACCAGTCACTACGTCAAGAATCGGAGCCAGGAAACAATTTACCCCTAAGTCCTTAGCCATGCTGGCAATAAGGGCTGATAGTTTTTCAAAGTCCTCTGTGCTGAAGTCGGCGAGTTCGGAGTTGTCCGGGAATTGTGGCACAAGATTATGCAGGCGGCAGATTCCTCCGATTTCCTGATCGACTGCGACTAGTAGGTTATCTGAGAGGCTTTTGGCTTGTTGGGTGGTTTGCAGGAAAGTCTCACTGTTTTCGGATGCCTTACGATGCCCGGACATTCCACGTGCAACGTACTCATCACGGGATTCTCCTAGTAAAATGGAGTGGCCGCCGTTTTCCAGGAAGCGTTTAACAGCATCACTGAGGGTCATGTTGTCAAAGGCGGGAAGCAGGACGGCGTGAGCGTCTTTAATACGATTAGATGGGGGCATGGACTGGCTTCCTTATGGGTTTATTTTGATTCGGGTAATTGGGATCGACTGACTTTTTTCTTACCAGGTCGGTGTATCGTTTGGCAAAGCGTTTACCCATTTCTACCTGCCCGGCAGCATTGAAGTGGATTTTGTCATAAATCTTGGCGATACCCTGTGCCGGGATGAGATGGGTATTCTTTACCGAGCGGTTCACTTTACGCTGATTTTCCTGCACAAGTTTGACCTCAGGGAAATCCCGGCCAATCGGGTCGATGACGCCCATAATAAACGGGGTGTCATGGGCATTAAGGTCTTCGCGTAAGCTGTCGATGAAGAAGGTCAGGTTAGTATCATATTCTGATGCACGTTCCTGATTAAAGGTATCGCCTTCGCCCTGCATCCAGATGATAGCGGTTATAGGCGGCTTTTCTTGTGGGACAAAAAAGCCGAGCTGCCGCATCATGCCTTCATAATAAGGTTCGCCCGGAAACCATTGCCGGATATGGCTACCTGTAGCGGCAAATTTAACAATGGTGTGGTGATCGTCGGGAAATGTGTTGGCGACGGTATGGGCAAAACTAACCTCAGGCCCAAAATGTATATCCTGAGCGAGTTTACGCGGACTGCCTTTATAAAAAAATGACACGTTTGAGGGTGTGTTTTTATAGCCTGCGGAAAGATTGTCTGTACTGGCGAGGCCCATCATATTAGATTGGCCTGCCATCAAGTAGATGCGCTCTCCCGCCTGTAGCGGTGCGCATAAGCAGCCCACCATAAAGGCGAGCTGTAATCTAAAATTTGTCACTTTCATTGATTAGATGCGGCGTAGTAAATTCATATCAGGGTAACCATCAGCAGGCAGTTTCAACTGTTGTTGCAAGGTTCGAACCGCGCCTCGTGTTTCCTCACCAATAATCCCGTCGATTTTGGTAATCCTCAGGCCACGTGCTTTCAACTTGGTTTGCAGTTGCTTCACCTGTTGAACCGATAACTTCTGTACCGGTGCATTCCCACGTCGTACTTGTCCGGCACCCGCGAAACGCGTCGCCAAATAGGCGGCAGTGGTGGAATAGACGGTAGATTCATTCCATCTCAACATGACGTCAAAATTCGGAAAGGCCAGAAATGCCGGGCCATTGCGTCCCATTGGCAGGATCAGCGCAGCATTACCACTTGGCTTTAATGGACGGCCACTGACTTCAGTTACACCTTGTTGTGTCCATTGTTGGAGGGGGAGTTTGTTACCCATGCGTGCAAGTGCCCAGTTCATTTGCTTCGGCACTTTCACTTCAACTAACCAGGGTTGTCTTGGCCGCCAACCATAATGTTTGAGTAAGCTGGCTGCTGAGGCTAATGCATCAGCTTTCGAGCGAATCAGATCGCGTTTACCATCACCATCATAATCCACGGCATGCTTATCGTAGCCGGAAGGGAGGAATTGTAACTGCCCCAGTTCACCCGCCCAGGCGCCTTTCATCTCTGCTGCAACCATGTCGCCTTTCTGGATAATACGTAGAGCGTGTATCAACTCATTACGAAACAGTGCGGAACGGCGGCAGTCGTAAGCCAATGTAGCTAACGCACGTAAGGTTGGATAGTTACCGGTGACAGCGCCAAAGTCAGTTTCCAAAGCCCATAGCGCAGCTAGTACGGGCGGAGCCACACCAAATTGCTGTTCGATTCGCTTAAACATTGCAGCATTACTGCGCAGGTGATTGGCACCGTGCTTGAGGCGATAAGCGGATACCTTCTTGGCAGAGAATTCCAGGAAGGTCTGAGCGAATACACCCTGTGAGCGGTCACGTTTTATGACGCCCGGATCAAAAGTCACACCGTTGAGTGCGCTATTGACGATATTGGCGGGGACACCCGAACCAATCGCTTGTTGTTTAAAGCCATTTAGCCACTGGCCAAAATTCCCGGTATTTCTGCACTCTGCCATTACTGAGCCACTGGCAAGCAGGCCGGTGAGAAATAGTGATGTTATTAGTCTCATAGTAAGCCTTGTATTTTGTGATTTGACGGGGAGAAGTATAGCTCCAGATCACTAAATATAGACATCCTCTTGCACCAAAGTTCGTGTTGTGTGGTAAATATGCCTTACTTTTGTTCCTAAATTCTGGATTTGCGCATGGGTTATATCGGGCTATTAAACATCATTGGTGCCGGGGCAGTGGGGAAAACACTGGGGCGACTTTGGTCACAAGCGGGTGTGTTGCAAGTGGGGGAGGTGTTGAATCGCAGCTTGGAGAGTGGGCTAGACGCCGTGGAATTCATTGGAGCTGGGCAGGCAATCGGTGATATTTCTGAATTGCAAAAGGCTGATTTCTACCTGTTGGCTTGCCCGGATAGTCAGATTGAATCTTGCTGCCAGGAATTGGTGGATAGTGGCGTGATGCTTGCGGGGGCGGTGGTATTTCATTGCAGTGGGGCGATGAGTTCGGCTTTATTACGTGAGGCAGCGGAACAAGGTGCGCTGATAGCCAGCATGCATCCGGTGCGTAGTTTTGCTAATGCTGCGTTGGCCGCTGAGGAATTTGCCGGTACTTATTGTGGGCTGGAAGGGGATGCTGAGGCGGTTCGGCGGTTGGAGGGTTTAGTCGAGTCTATTGGTGGTGTTAGCTTTTTAATTGATCCGGAGCAGAAAGCGGTGTACCACGCAGCGAGTGTGATGGCCTGTAATTATCTGGTGGCTTTACAGGAGGTGAGCTTGCAGGCGTTTGAGCATTCGGGGGTGGAGCGGGAATTGGGGATGAAAATTCTGCGGCCTTTGGTGGAGGGGACTGTGAAGAATGTGTTTGAGCTGGGGACGGTGGAGGCTTTGACCGGGCCGATTGCTCGGGGTGATGCCGGGGTGGTTGCGGCGCAGTTGGAGGCTTTGGGGGAGTGGCGGCCTGAGGTGGCGGATTTGTATAGGGGGTTGGGGAGGCAGGCGTTGGGGTTGGCTCGGAAGCAGGGTGTGGTGGGGGATGGTTTGGATGAGGTGCTGTAAAGGCATGACTTCGATTTATGATTTCTTTTTTAGTAAAAAAGGACGCCTCGGAAGAAAAGGATTTATTTTAGGGGCATGTTTTCACATTTTCATATTAATACAGCTCTATGTGTTAAGTAGTGGATGGGAAAGTGGGCTTGCCAAAATGGTATTTTTTTGCGTATTCGGTGTTCCGATCTATTTAAGTTACTCGGCTTTAATATGCCGTCGCTATCATGATTTCAATGAGGATGAATCGAGTGAGCGTTCTTTGCGGCATTCTTTGCCAATAATTGGTGAGTTTCTGGCAATTGATCAATTGGTATTTAGACCTGGTTGTAAAGGTGAAAATATGTATGGTGGAAAGCCAAGGGTTTGATGTGGTCTCTTTCCAGTTAATTGCCCATTCTTCGTGGGCGCTGTATACTTTATGTATATAGCATTTTGTAAGGAGTGATCTCATGCTTTTAGGATCAGTATTTGTAAACAATCGTACGCAAGCGGTGCGCCTTCCAGCAGACACCCGTTTCCCCGAGCATGTAAAAAAAGTTCAGGTACGTATTGTTGGTAATGACCGTGTCTTATCACCTGTTGATCGTACATGGGATAGCTTCTTTCTCTCTCACGATACTGTGAGCGATGATTTTATGGAGGAGCGTGCAACTCAAGAGCAGTCAGAACGGGAGCGTTTTTAATGCTGAAGTTTATGCTTGATACCAATATCGTCATCTACGTTATCAAACGTAAACCATTGGAAGTTTTGGATACTTTTAACCAGCAATCTGGATTGATGGCAATCAGTAGCATTACCATGTCGGAATTACTTCATGGAGCCGAAAAGAGTGAACAGGTAGAAAGGAATTTACAAAAAGTAGAAGATTTTGTATCCCGTTTAACCGTTTTGGATTACACCCCTAAAGCATCAGCTCACTATGGTGATATTCGTGCTGATTTAGAGCGTAAAGGTACGCCCATAGGTGTAAACGATTTACATATTGCGGGCCATGCACGCAGTGAGGGTCTTATATTAGTGAGCAATAATTTACGAGAGTTTGAGCGGGTAGAAGGATTACGAACAACCAACTGGCTGATAACCTAAATCAGCCAGCCAGTATTAATCAAACTAAGAATCAGCTCTTCAACCGATACCCAGTCCTAAACATCCACCAAACCACACCCATACAAACCCCAAAAAAGTGTAATTTTTCTAAGAAGATAGGTAACTTACTTTGTTCTTAATATAGTCATGCTGACGTATTTTTTTATATGTGTAGATAATAATTTCTGATGACCATGCTTATGTTTTGCTCTCATCTGGTGTAGTATTTGCACAAAATGTATGAGGGGAGTTCGCCATGTTTCCAGTTTTTCAGTCTTCGACGCTGTTGTCGATGCTTTGTGTTGTCTTATTGTTAAGTGCTTGTATTACACCGGATAATGACGTGTTGGAAGGGCTTGGAACACCCGATGTAACCAGTTGCAGTTCGATTCCCGGCGTTGAGGACGGTGCGGATTATCTGCCACGTAATGCTATTACGTTAGGTGTCGATAATCGAACTCACCCGGATGTTTTCTATATGGGATGGGCACAATTGGATGAGCGCTCTGATCTGCGCTTCCCTCAAAGTGGTTATGATGGTTCCGGTTTTGAAGATAAATTACTGGTCACCCGTAAAACAGCCAGCCCAGAGGATGATACCAATCCCACTTCAGCCAATCTGGTACGTACCTGGCAGTTGTTACCTCATATTGATAATAACTGTGAGGACGTTGAAAAGATTCGTGTTCACAGTTTTGATGTTGCACCGAATGGTCGCAGTCTCTATGTCTCGATGGCCAGAACCGCAGTTGATACCCATTTAGGGATTTACCGCCTGGATCTGGAAACCGGCGATCTGGCTAAAATTAGTAAGGAAGATGATATTCATTTCACGTATCCGACTTACGTCGGTAATGATCCGGATACTAAACATGAAATGTTGGTCGTGTCTAAAACAGTGACCAAAGACGATATACCACACAACTATGCCCAACGCGTGCAAATGGTTGATGAATATGACCGTGCCCCTACACCGCTAATTCATACGATGGATTCCCAAACCGGGGAAACCTTGCGTATTGGTTTCAATAATTCTCATCAGACCGAACCTTTTGTAATGGTCGGCCCGGATGGTAACCGGATTGTTATTTTTACCCAATGGGAACATCAGGACTCGGTTAATCGTTTTGCCCTATGGAAAACTCAGATAGATGGCAGTGACAACTTCACCTTTTTTGGGCAGGAAAGTTCCACCGATCGTAGTGATGCGCATTTATTCCAGGGACGGGCGGTAAAATCAGGGCCTTATGAGGGTTATGTTCTGATGACTGAAAGCCATCATAAGTTTGATGCCGAAGGTCATATTGCGATGACATTCCGTCATCATCAGGAACTGCGCAGCGACAAACATTACCTACAGAAAGTCAGCACGGTCGGTTCAACCAATACTGAAATCAGCCGCAACCCTGAGCATTATAATGACGAAAGTTTTGTTTATTCCAGCCGTGCGGATAGTAATTATACCTACCAGCTTTATGTAAAGGATTTTCCGGCGACACCTGACGGAGCGCCGCCACTTGGTCAGGGCGTGAAGCTGACACCCGATACTAATGAGTATCACTTTGTACAGGCCCGCAGTTATTACCCGCCTGAGCGTGAGTTGATTGCACCGACCGATGCGGCTGATCTTGGTGAAAATCGCGTTTCGTTTACGAATGAAAACCTAAATGGGCGCTCGGGCTTTTTGGTGCAGAACCTGGCTCAGTCAGATAATGGGGTTCAGCACCAACTCGATGGTGTGGCACCGGAAGATATTTCCATGCAGTTCTTTATTCCATCCCACCATTTCAGTGATTCTCACACCATTGGTTTAAAAAATAGCCCGGAGATGAGTATTCCGGCGAGTGGATTTATTGCACCGGAAGCGGATGGCTCAATGGGTGTGGTGATGAACGATGGCTTATATGTGTGGAAGGTTAATAAACGCTTTAAGCATGCTGACAAGGATATTTGGCTTCCCGTTCGTTCCGAAATTCAGGAAATTAGCTTTGTGCCCAATCGGGTAAATGCCTGTAATCAGTGTCACCAGGAGCGTGATCAGACCAATCTGGATCTTTATGCCAGTTATGAGTCGATTGCTGCCCGGAAAATGAAGGGTGATCTGAGCGATGTAACGGATATCAGCACCTACAACGCGGCTTATTCTATTCCTGATTTCCACAAGGATATTATGCCTCTGTTGCTTAAACCAGCACTCAATGGCGGGCAATCCTGTGCACAGTGTCATGATTCCGGCAGCAAGCTGAATTTATCCAATACCACTGGGCCGGAAGCGATGAATGCAACTTACCGCACGCTTATTCGCGGTGCCAAATTACTGGATAATGGCGAACTGCTGGCTTATTCCAGTGATTCGATAAGCCCTTTAGGGATGGATAATGATTACCGTCCTGCACCTTTACTCTGGAGCTTATTGCTGGGCGATGACCTTTCTGTTCCGGCTGATGCAGATCATGCTAACAATAGTAGCCGCGCTCTGGATCGGGAAGGTGATTATGGTGCGACTTATGACGCCACTGTCGAAGCGGCGATTAGTGAAATTAATGCGCAGTATGATCATAGTCAACATTTGTCTGCTGATGATATCCAGACATTCATAACGTATTCCTCGACCCAAATGCCCGCAGGCCTTTCTGACAAAATGGAGTTTACAGAGCAGGGCAGTAACTTTCGCTACGGTGACGCCGGGCAAAAAGCTTATCAGTCTATGGTTAGAAACTGTTTTAGTTGTCACAGCAGCTCTACAGGTGAAAACGGAGGGGGTATTGAAGACCCTTTATTTGGCTTGCCATTGGAAAAGCGGTTTACCCATTCAACCGGGATGCGCGACAAGCGTATGCGTTTCATGGTGCATAACCATGTTGCGAATAAAAATGACACTGCCTATTCAAAGTATAAGTGGCAAAGTAATTTGGATAGTTCCCGCTATCATACTTTACTCTCTGCGACCTATAGGATTGATTTCTCGGATGTAGAGCAATCTGAGATTTTGCGCTATGCCTTGGGACAGAGTTCAAATGGCCCGATTCTCAGTCAATCACCCGTAACGGTGAATCATGATGCAATATTGACAGAGAATGATGCAGATTATCTGGCGATTAAGACTTGGGTTTCTGGTGTTTGGGATGGCGTCACTAATAATGCGCCGACATTAAATACTGTTGCTCCCATTACTATCAGGGAATATGACTCACCTGCTTATTTACCTGAGCCAATTACCTGGACTGATCCGGATCTTGGCCCGAATGGGAATCAGGAGCTATCTCAGGCGCTTATTTCCACAGATAGTGGTACAGAGCATAGTTTTAATGACAGCATGTTGTCATTGGAATATGACAGTTTCACTTCAGCTCGTCTTGAGGCTTATGCGATTTTAGGTGATCGTGGTGATAAAGCCTTTGAATTTAGTGTTACTGATGGCGCGAGTGCGACAACACAACAAGTACCGGTAACCATTACCAGTGATTATCAAATTCCGGAGCCATCGGCCATTTTACCGAATGCTTATGCTTTTTATACCGTACGTAATACCGGTGGAAATGCGGATGCAGGCCAACTGCGCAAGTTGGAGTATGACGCTGAAAATCCGTCACAGCCCAAAGATGTACTTATTGGCGTTATCGAGGGCTATACCAATGAATGGACAACGGTTTACCGGCGTTCGGATAAAGGTTGGCTCTATTTTGTTGAGCAGTCGACACAGATGATTCATGTTGTTGATGAGAATACCGCTGTTGTACAGTTCCACATCCAATTGGATCATGAGCCGAATAAAGAAGTCGA
Organism: Caprella mutica; assembly: GCA_947561585.1. NCBI lineage: Eukaryota > Metazoa > Arthropoda > Malacostraca > Amphipoda > Caprellidae > Caprella > Caprella mutica. Next base: position 96,808 of record CANNZV010002782.1, on the reverse strand, counting down.
TATGCATAAACAAACTAATTACTTGGTTTGGTGGCGTGCGGCGGAAGGTCTGGATCACTTAAGTAACGAAGATTGTAGTGCCGGGGAGTTACAGGGTTTGCTGGAATCGAAACTCAGCGAAACTAAAAATGGTGATTGGTATATAGGTCTCGGCTGTGGTGAGTTACCTGCGACTGGTGTAGGTTCGACTGTTACTGTAGTGCCGGAGTACCGTACACGCATTGTTGATGGGGGGAATACACTGGCAGTTTATACCTGGAAGCGTGCGACCTTTATGAGTAAATGGGTTAATGAGGGTGTTGACCGGCTTAATGTTCTGAACCTGGTGACCGGAAAGGCGAAAGGTTTAGGTGACTTTGATTTCCCTGAAAAAACATTAAGTACGAATTCAACGTTATATCCAGCAGCTACTTATTCTAATGTGCGTGCTGTTGTTGTGGCGGAGGATGGTGCATTTTATGGATTCAATAAAGACAGCAATGAACAGCCGGTGAGTATTTTCAACTTTGATCCACTGGAAGAGGTGCAGGAGTCTGTTGTCACACCGGAATGGATAAATACCTACTTCACTAACTATCAGAATTACGGTACGCCATTTTTGGTAATTGAGCCTCGACCTGAGCCATAAGGTGGTTTTAATGGGGTTGACGGTTTGGTTTCGTCGGGGGGGGGTGGTGTGGTTGCTGTTAGTGACAACCAGCGTATTTGCTGACACTGACTGGCAACCGGATTATGTGGGAGGTGGTGTTTCTTATACTGCTGAAGCTAAAAATAGTTTTAATATTGAGCTGGGTTGGCAGCTGAATAAGGAGTGGCAATTAAGCACGCGGTTGGAGCATGGTTCTCATAATCGCCAGCATTCTATAAGCCTGGTAGATTTTGATGAAAGCTTTGAACGAACCAGTTTGGGTGTGTTTTTTGAGCGTGCCCTACCTGAGACGCGTAACTTAAAACTAGTCGGAGGATTACTGCATTTCGATAAGGCATCGCAATGGGTTGCTAATCCGAATCCAAGGGCGGTTTACCAACTGAATGGTCGTTATTATTCCGGTTTGAATTTAGGGAAAGCGGAAGCCATTATTCGGTATCGTCCGATAGTGCCGTATCTTGGCCTTTCCTGGACACCGGATTATTTGGCAGGCAATGCCTGGGCATTTGAGCTTGAGGCAGGTGCTATGTTTAACCTTGATCCTGAACTCACTATGAGATCAGACAACCCCTCTGGTTTAGCATTATTGAATGATGACTTGCAATACGAAGCTGACGTTTATGTTGAGCGCTTAAAAGAGAGCGGTGCTTTTCTCGAATCGCTGGTTCCCCGCATTGGAATAGCCGTCAGTTATCAGTTTTAAAATTTTCTATTATGGATTTTCGGTATGTTTAAGTACGGTTTGGTTTTAGTGTTATTTGGAATTCTTCTCAGCAGTGGCCTTTCTGGTTGTGGAGGTGGTGACACGACCGACACCACCGACACGACCGACACCACCGACACGACCGACACCACCGATACCACCGACACGACCGACACGACCGATACCACCGATACCACCGATACCACCGATACCACCGATACCACCGATACCACCGATACCACCGATACCACCGACACGACCGACACCAGCGACACGACCGACACGACCGACACGACCGACACGACTGATTTCGCCGCTGATATTGGTGAGAATCTTAGTTATCCGCTGCATTACAATGGTAGTGGCAGTTTGTTAGTGATGGGGAATAGAAACAACGCCATCCAGGTGCGTGAAGCTACCTCGAATAACCTGGTTCAAACGACGACCAGCTATCACAATTGGACGCAGGCGATTGCGCTAAATGCTTCGGGTAACAGGTTCGCCTCGGCAGGCAGGGATTCAAATATTCGGATTTGGATGCGTACGAATGTTTCACTTAGTAATCCTGATGCTGCTATACGCACAGGTAGTTGGGTAAGAGGCTTAGCTTTTAAGCCTGATGAGCTTGAGATTGCTTCTGCAAATGAAGATGGGAATGTCTATGTGTGGCATACCGTTAACCGTAGTCTTCTGAAAACCCTGACTGGACACACCGGACGTGTCTATGGTGTTACTTACACGGCAGATAGCCGATTTATTATTTCGGTGGGAGCGGATGGGAAGGTCAAGCGTTGGAATGCGACAAGTGGAGCGGCTTTAGAGGATGTAGGTAGTCATGCCGGGGCGATTTATGACCTTACTCTGTCGGCTGATGGAAATAGCTTTTTTACAGCGGGGGGTGATGGTGTTGTAAAACAATGGTCTGCTTCGACGTTTGAATTAATGGAAACCTATACTGTGGGTACAGATGCTGGTGCTCTTTATTCGCTGTCGGTTTCTAAAGATGGTCGTTTGCTGATTGCCGGTAGTCATAGCGGTGAGGTAATGCTCTGGAATTTGTCGGGTGATTCAAATCGCAGGTTCAATAAAGAACCCGCCAATCGCTTTGTTGCACAGGGTAGCGGTAAAATTCATTCCGTGGCTTTTCATCCAACGACACATCAGTTTTCAACCGTTTCTGAAGATGCCATTTGGCGTCTTTGGCGTGAATCGTCAGGGATACCTATACGCTCAAGGTCTGTAAATGTTAACTACACGCCTCCTGTGGATAACACTGAAGCCAGCGCTAAGAATTTGGTCAGTCTTTCACTTCAGGGTATGAAGCCGGTTTTTAGTGCGGGTATTTTGCTGGAGCAGCCGCACGATCTGGAGCCTTACTTTTTAGATGGCCTTACTACGGCGGATGCTGTTCCTTGTCCTGTCAGTGGTACATTGGATTATAGCTTGACTGAAGTAGCCCCGAATGATGATCAACGCTTTCAACAGGCCGGGGATAATTTTGCAGTCAAGGTTGACAGTTGTGCGGATGCTTCTAAAACATTGGACGGTGATTATGCGCTTTCAATGATAGGAAATACGGGTGGTATATCTAATATTGATGCGACTCTGACGGATCTTGGCATCAAAACTGAGAATGAGAATAGTCAGCTATCAGGAATAATTCAGTTCGAGAAGAAAGAGGCTGACTTTAGCTTGCTTGTTCCTGAGACGACGGTCAGTTCAAGTTCGGTTAACCTTAATATCTCCTTGTTTACTGCGGGTAATATAGCGATTACAAAAATGACAAGCACTTTGGTTAAAAATGAAGTGACTGAGGCTAAAGTGTTGAACTATGAAGCCAGTCTGACTAAGAGTGGTGCTGATTCCGGGGGATATGATATTGAAATTCTTGAGGCACTTACTCTTGAGGTTAATGCCCAATATCCATCCAGTGGTAAAATAAAAATTACCGCCTTATCCGGGTCGAACACCGGGCTTGAAAGCACTGCGACAGTGATTGATGTGGACAAAGTGAAAATTGAAACCATTCGTGGTGGTAGAACCTATGAGGAAACCCTCAATTGGAGTGATTTATCGGAACCTTTTGATCTTTAGGGGTAATCTAAAAAGATCCCGGTTTTGATGAAGAGAGCTGTAAGTCTTATTGTTGTATTGGGTGGGTGCTTATGCATTTATAGCCTTGTCTTGCTCATACTCTTATGTCTGTTTCAGTCTCCTTGGGGAGTGATTACATCAGCTGAACTCGTTCAGTTGAAATCAGATATATGGCATTATTTATTGTTTAATAGTAATGAGTTACTGATTGGGCACGAGCAGCTGGACAGGGAGGAGGAGCGCCATTTACTGGATGTAAAGCGTTTTGTAAATCGTTTGTTTAGTGCGGCTGTATTATTTGTGCTGGTTTTTAGTGTCGGTTTCTATGTTTCCAGAGCTAATTGGAAAGGCTCTGTGAAGGGTGTTGCGTTGCTGGGGTTGTCATTGCTGAGTCTGGTCGTATTAAGTATTGGTCTTGCAGGCTTTAACAGCAGCTTTATCATGTTCCATGAGCTGCTGTTTGTGGAGAATACCTGGTGGTTTGATAAAGAGTCAGTTTTGATCCGACTCTTTCCGGCGCTTTATTTTAAAACAGTTTGCCGTCATTTATTTTATGACAGCATTCATCATTTTTTCAGCGTTATATGTTGCTTCCCGCCGATACGGAATGGAAGTGTTCAAGATTCTGTGTCATTCGATTAACCTGTACAAAACAGGAGATGACCCATGACCCCAACGTTTGATATTGAAGCAGCCGTTAAAGCCTTACGTTCAGGGCAGGATTTGAATGGCAAAGATGGCATTCTAACCCCTTTGATAAAACAGCTCACTGAGGCAGCTCTTCAAGCCGAGCTGGAAGAACACCTTCAAGGTGATCATGAAGCGCCAAACCGCAAAAATGGCTACACCTCAAAAACGATGAAGACACCTTCCGGTGATTTCTTGCTGGATACCCCACGTGACCGTTCCGGCACTTTTAATCCCCAACTGGTTAAGAAAAGCCAAACTCACCTGACCGATGAATTGGAACGAAAGGTCTTGTCCATGTTTGCATTGGGCATGAGTTATGAGGCTATGCGTGATTACGTGCAGGATATGTATGGCACGCATGTTTCTAACGGCACTCTGAACGCTATTACGGACAAACTACTCCCTGAGCTTAACAGCTGGCGGGAGCGGCCGTTAGAAGCTGTTTACCCCTATTGTTTGGCTGGATGCCATTCACTACAAGGTCAGGGATAATGGCCGCTATGTGAGCAAAGCTTTTTACACCCTCCTTGCTCTGAACTTAGAGGGTAAGAAAGAGTTGCTTGGGTTGTACCTGGCTGAATCAGAAGGGGCTCGCCATTGGTTGAGCGTGCTAACAGACCTGCATAACAGGGGCGTCAAAGATATTCTGATTGCCTGCGTGGATGGCTTGAAAGGCTTTCCTGAGGCGATTCAAAGTGTTTATCCTAATACTGAGGTTCAGCTGTGTATCATCCATCAAATTCGTAACTCACTGAAATATGTCGCCTCCAAACATCAACGGGCGTTTATGTCTGATCTCAAGCCTGTTTACCGCGCCATGACTCAGCAAGCCGCCGAGACGGGCCTGGACGAACTGGAAGCACGATGGGGAAATCGTTACCCGCTGGTGATCGCATCCTGGCGAAACAAATGGGAACACCTGTCAGCCTATTTTAAATACCCTGACTATATCCGTCAGGCCATTTACACCACGAATGCAGTGGAAGCAGTGCATAGACAATTCCGCAAACTGACGAAGACTAAAGGGGGTTTCCCTAATGAAAACAGTTTGCTTAAACTGCTCTATGCTGGCATTTTGAAAGCCACCGAAAAATGGACTAGCCCGGTAAAGAATTGGAATCTGGCTCTGTCACAGTTAGCTATTCATTTTGAAGGAAGGTTGGATGACTATCTGGAACTGTAAGAGCTGGCTCAAATTGAAGACTCGAAGAGGCTTCGATTTGAGACGGCCAACAAGCGTAGCGCGTTAGCTACTTTTTATGCTGACACAGAATTCTGAACACCCTCTACGGAATAGGTCGCCTAATCAGCTCTTCAACCTATACCCCGTCCTAAACATCCACCAAACTACACCCATGCAAATCCCTAAAAACGACAGCACAATAAACAGGCTCAGGTAAACATTCACGTCAGCAATTTCAAAGAAGCTCCAGCGAAAGCCACTCACCAGATAAACCACCGGGTTAAACATGGTTACGGTCTGCCAGAATTCCGGCAGCATACTGATCGAGTAGAAGGTACCACCCAGAAATACCAGCGGAGTAATGATCAGCAGTGGCACGACCTGTAATTTCTCAAAGTCATTCGCCCACAAGCCAATAATGAATCCAAACAGACTGAATGAGATACAGGTCAGTATCAGAAAAGTCATCATCCAGATGGGGTGAGCGATAGTAAGGTCAACAAACAGGCTGGCCGTAGCGAGGGTTATGAGGCCAATAATAAATGACTTGGTTGCCGCTGCACCGACATAGCCGACCAGTATCTCAAAGTAGGAAATGGGTGCTGACATGATCTCGTAAATCGTCCCGGTAAATTTAGGGAAGAAAATACCAAATGAGGCGTTGGAAATGCTTTGTGTCAGTAGAGTGAGCATCATCAGACCCGGTACGATGAAAGCACCATAGGACACACCATCCACTTCCTGGATGCGGCTTCCGATAGCTGAACCGAACACGATAAAGTACAGGCTGGTTGATAACACGGGTGAAGCGATGCTTTGCATCAGCGTTCTCCAGGTTCTCAGCATCTCATATTTGTAGATAACTTTGATGGCGCTAAAATTTATCATGGTGTGACCTATAGCTTATTATTGTGGAAATCAGAGACTTCCATACTTGGGAGGTTAAATCTTTTCATGCACCTTAGTCGCTTTGAACGAGGGTAACGAAAATGTCTTCCAGAGAGCTTTGCGTGGTATCCAGATCTTTAAGGGATAGTCCCGCTTTACTGATGTCCTGAACCAATCGTGTAATACCGGTCTGGTCAGCTTTGGTGTCGTAGGTGTAGGTCAAAGTATCACCTTGCTCGGACAATTCCAGTTCATAGTGGCCCAGTTCTTCGGGGATACTACTAATCGCTTCACGCAACTGGATATTCATCTGCTTCTTACCCAGCTTCTGCATCAGGGTTTGCTTGTCTTCAATCAGCAGTAATTCACCGCCGCGAATAACACCCACCCGGTCTGCAATTTCTTCAGCTTCTTCGATGTAGTGCGTGGTAAGTATAATGGTGACCCCGGACTCGCGCAGCTTGTTGACGATTTTCCACATGTCCTTGCGCAACTCGACATCAACCCCGGCGGTTGGCTCGTCAAGGAACAGGATTTTTGGTTCATGTGAGAGTGCCTTAGCGATTAACACACGGCGTTTCATACCACCGGACAGTGTTCTTATCTCGCCGTGTTTCTTATCGTATAAGGACAGGTCTTTCAATAATTGATCGAGGTAAGCCGGGTTAGCTTTTTTACCGAAGAGGCCACGGCTTAGGCAGACGGTATCCCAAACACTTTCAAATGCGCCCAGTGTTAATTCCTGCGGCACTAAACCGATCAATTGCCGGGTTTTACGGTAATCTTTAATAATGTCATAGCCCCCCACGGTAACGCTACCTGATGAGGGGTTGACCAGTCCACAAATGATTGAAATCAGAGTGGTTTATTACCCGCACCATTTGGCCCGAGCAAAGCAAGTATCTCGCCGTCTTTGATGGAGAGGTTGACGGTTTTCAGCGCCTCATGCCCGGAAGCATAGGTTTTCTGCAAATTTTTGATTGTGATGATGTCTGACATGCGTGGCAGCCGGTTTAATAATTATGTGTTAGAGGGCGCTATCATCACATAAATTGCGGGTTGTCACCATCTCCGTTCTTTTGGCATGGTTGATTGTTTCGAAGTAGTGGTGTGAGAGTGCTTATTAAGCAGTTTGAGGTAAACGAATTGCTATACGCAGGCCCTTATTTGGAATGTTTTGCGCCTGAATACTGCCACCGTGTTTTTCGATGATCAGTTTTACCAAAGCGAGTCCTAAACCAATGCCACCTGTATTACGGTTGCGGCTACTGTCTATGCGGAAAAAGGGCGTGAATATTTGCTCATTATGTTCGCTGGCGATGCCGGGGCCATCGTCATCAACCTGGATGATTGTATTCCGGTTAGCATCATGGAATGCATTAATGGTGATTTGCTGTTCGGCATGACGGCTGGCATTTAGTATCAGGTTCACCAGGGCGCGGTTGAGTAGCTTAGGATTGGCTTTGATGTTCAATCCGGGGTCGCATTGGAGGAGGATTGATTTATCTGAATCTGCACAATAATCTCTGGCTTTCTCTAACAAGGGAAGTAACGGTATGGGGGCGGTGTTCGCTGGTTCACCGTTATGCAGGCGGCTGAACTCAAGAATTTCGCTCACCGAGTTTTCGAGCCCTTCTACGTATCCATCGAGATTTTCCATGCTACTGCGCAAACCGTCCATGTCCTTTTTGCTGCGGCTTAAATCCAATGCAAAACGTATGCGGTTCAGGGGAGTGCGCAATTCATGTGGGATGGCGCCAATCATTACTTGTTGTTGGGTGACGAGTTGTTCAATTTTTTGTGCCATCTGATTGAATGCTGTGGCCAGTGAGGCTAGCGGTGACCTGACCGGATTAGATACCCGTGAGCTCATATCACCGGCACCAAAGCGGTCGGTTGCCGTTTCCAGTTCAAGCAAGGGTCGGGATAACCAGCGAATGATCAGAATCAAACCCGTCGCTAAGGTCGCCATAATGAGAAAAAAACGGGATAATAACGACCAGAAAGACGTCTTGCCTCTCTTCCTTCCAGCTAAAGTCGGCTTCCTCAAACAATAACCCTGAGCTTATATCAGGTAAGGGGTAATAGGCATACCAGTCATCATCCTCAAAAGCAGACAAGGAGGCGCCTTGTTGGGAGGTGCCCAGTTTGTTTTGTTGTTCAACTGATAATTGCTCCGGCTTTGCGGAAGTGACACGTAAGTCAAAAGCAGGCCGGTAATCTTCAATAAGTGCAGTAAGCTGCCTTTGATCTTTTATTCCATCTAATGCCGGGAGTAATAAGTGGTATTCGGCCTTGGTTTCGTTTTGAAAGCTATCCCATACTTCGGGCTGTGTTGCAGGCAGGATGACCGCAACCATGAGCAGGAAAAAAGCCAGCACAGTCAATAAAATGACCGTGGTGTAAACTTTGAGAAATAGCCTTTGCATGCCTGATTCCTGATCCGGTTGCTGA